>NW_004624753.1:3941536-3988919 GCF_000247695.1 Heterocephalus glaber
CAGAAGAGCTGGGTCACTGGGGTGTGGCCTGGAAGAGTCTACCTCCCTCCCAGGCTCCTCCTTTCTCTCTCTGAGTCCTGTTTGCCATACCATGAGCAGCTCTCCTCTGGCATGCCATCCCGCCTTGGAGCCAGCTGACTGCGGACTGAATCCTCTACAAACTGTGAGCTGAAATAAGCATCTGCTCCTTCAAGTTGTGAGTACCAGGTATTGTGCCCCAGTAAGGAGAAAAGGGACTAAGATACTGCTGAAAGTATGAAACAGATCCACCCAAAAAGCCTGATTGGCATTACTGAGGCTGGCACTTCATCCCTCATATCAAGTATCAGCTCTGGATTTTTCCCCGGTATGTTCCAGAAAAGGCTGCCAAATGGTACAAAAAGTGGGAAAGCCCGGCGGGCCCATGGTTGGCCAAGCCCGCTCTTGTAGTTGATGAGAAAGGAATAAGCCTGTGGCAAAAGTAGCCAACATCTTCTAACCGGCGAACATGCTGAGGACTGTTACTACTGCTTCTGGGCCGCCGAAAAGGTTAATGATCTCATGAACTACAGAGCAGGCAACAAGCCAACTACCACCATTTACACCTTCGACATGGGTAATCCATTAACAGGGCTCATGGGACTGAATATTCCACATATGCTGGAAAACCATCAAACAATCCAAAATCCACCACTGACTCTAAGAAGGGTGTGCTGGGCACTCACACTGGGTGTCACCACCCCATGGGGGGCTAAGCCTCTGCACCCCAAGTGTCCCCATGATCAGAGCTCATGTCAAATCCATGCCATTTCCATCCTTGGTGAAAATGGAATGAACAGACTCAAGCCACCCACGGGGCCTCATATAAACACTATGCTTTGCATGGCTTCAATCTCAGACTATTCTAACAATACTTTTTCAAATGCTCAGAAGTGAACTGCATGCAGCAGGCACTTCGCAGAATAATATCCACCAGGCCCTCTTAGGTTCTGATCCAGTGGCAGCTAGATGGAAGGACTCTGAGCAGTCATTACCTCTCCAGGACAAGAGCCCCTTAAACTGAGTGTCCCTTAAACATAGAAAATTATGATTACCAGGTAATTATCCTTGAAAATTATCTAAGAACTAATGATTTACCTGAAAGGAAGTTAAGAATTACTTGTACATTAAAAGAAAAAAGAAAGGAAAAGAGAATATTGAGGAACATTGAATTTTTTATCACTGAATAGAGATAAAATAAATCCAAGGCCAGATGTAAAACTATAAATTCAGAGAGACTGTGAGAGTCCTGCACCAAAGGTCAAGTTTAGATGAACAGCTACGTTTGTTGACTCAAATTATCTTCACTACTCTTTTTTTGTTGCTCATAAAATCATACTTGTTTATGTTTAGGGCCAACTAGATTTTGCCAGCTATTCTTATTTTTGCTAAGCATGCCAACTTAAAAGATTCTGTCTCCAGAAAAACAAGGCGCTGCTTCAAAACATTTCAGATCCATCTCGTAGTGAGATTTGTGTGTGTTGTTCAACAAATCCTTGGACATGTCCTAAATTAGAATGCTGATGCTTAAAAAGAAAGTTCAGTGGCAGGCACACGATGATTAAACTATTTCCCCAAATCCTGTCACAACAGAAGCACCTTAAAAGGCTCCTTGGCTCTTTCCCTAGACACATACCCGCGGTCCTCTAGTGATTCAGCAGTGCCATTCACAAGCCACTTCTTCCTCATATCATCATCCCTGTCCTTACAGAAATCTTTGCTTCCCAACTTTGCCATTCCCTCTCTCCCTGAATGAGTGAACAAAAGTACGACTACTGTCAAAGCTAGGGGTAATTTTAATGTGAAGAGGAAAGGGAAAGCAACACATCAATAACTGAAAGGTTAACAAATAAAACTTGTGTATGAGTATCATCCATGTTTTCTTGACCAATTGCGCCTTACATCTCTACTGTTGCAAGATAAGAGAAAGATGGCTTTGTGACTACAAGAACACTAGCTCACACCTGGGGAGGAGCAACTTTCAAGCCAGGATTCTTTTCAACTGTGCCCCACTCAACCCCAGGGAGCCACATGTATAGACCCTTTGGAATCAGTGTGAATGATGTTTACACAAAACATAAAATAAAATTCTGCCTCCCATCTCTGTGCACATATTTGAACTTAAATGCATTATTGATTACAGACTTGGAGTTCTCCATTGATCTCTTTTCTAAACCCACAGCAATACAGCATTTGTGCTCAGGAAAGGCTGTATGCTTTTCTTGCTTGCATCTTACCCAGTTGGTCAGTGCAAAATGCCGCTGAGACAACACAACACACTCAACAGATGCCCAGCAAGATGCAGAAGACATTATTAAGTTCACTGAAGCTACGGATTTTTGGAGTTATCCAGCCCTGTGCATTGGTGAACATCAAAAACAAAAATAAGCATCCTTTGGAGATGTAGCAACCAAATACATCAGCATTTGGAACAAAAACAGCTATAAACGGCACCTGGGGGGAAACTGTGGAAACTTTAATATGAACGGCATAGTGGACCCTAATTTTCTTTAATGTGACAATGTCACTAAAACTACCAGCGAAATTCACCAAAACAAACAAAAATCCACTGACGCCTCTGACTCATCAAGGGGCTGAGGATCATTTATCTGTAATGTGGCTTGAGCTTGAGAACATCTAATATTTCTAAATTTAAAACTTTGAACCCATATTTAAGATTTTATATGTATTCATTAAACTATTAGAAAAATATTTCTACTTGCTTGAATTTTTTTTTATAACAGTACTGGGAATTGAACCCAGAGCGTTCATACTGAGCTACTTCCCCAGCCCTTTTTATGTTTGAGACAAGGTCTCACTAAACCACTGAATTGCCCATGCAGACCTTGAACTGGTGATTCCCCCGTCTCATCCTCCCAGAATGCTGGGATTACTGGCCTGCATCACCAAGCCCAGCCTCAAGTGCCTGAATTTTTCACAATAAAAAGTTGGGGAAAGAATATCGACCATTTTGTTCACTTAAGCATCTTTAAAAAAAATAATGCCCTCAGTCCAAAATTCAACATAGCACAGGCAGGGAACTACTTTCAGGTGATGAGAAATGTTTAAGAATTCACTAAGTAGCTGAATTTCAATACACAGCTGCACTATCAACTATGGTTTCAATGCTTATTTTTAAATATTTTTAAAGATATAGCCCAGAGCCTCTCTGATATTATTCTGCAAATCAAAGCAGTGCAGAATACTAAAGATATAGGATGTATTTCAGTTTTATCTATACAGACCCTACAAACACACTTTGAAGTACATTTTTAATAAATCCTTAATATACATTTGATTTGTCCTAATTGGCCTCTTTTTTCTAAGGGACGTAACAAAAATGCTCCAATTAATATTTATTACACAATCAGTCTATTCAAGTGCCATCTGTCATCGGGACAGTTATTATTCATGTGGGAAATTGTAGTTATTATTCATTTTTTATATCTCATCAACTCGATTTTTTTCCCCTGGCAAGAACATGAGAAGGATGGTGAGAAAATGGCTGTAACAGCAGATTGGAGCTGATTAGGAAAATACTCATACTTAGCCATGTACTCATTTGGGAAATATTTACTAAGAACCTACTGTGTGCCAAGTAATGTGGATGTAATTACAAACAAGCCAAACAGGATCTCAAATTTATAGTCACATTGGGAATATAGGCAAACACACATGACGCCATTCAAGGTTTGCTTTCAGAAAGAAAAACTGAACTAGGCTTGTTTTAAGTGTCCATAATGTTCAGGTAAATAAAGAGGAATTCTTTCAGAAAAATTAAATTTGGCAGCAGAGTCCTAAGTTGCTATTTCATTTTTAGTTTTCTTTCCTCCTGTATTAGGTTTCGTGCAGCTGCTATAACTAATTACCACAAACTTGGTGGATAAAAACAATAGAAATTTAGTGTGTCACAGATTGGAGGCCAAGGACTAAGATCAGGATCTCCAGGCTTTGATCCAGCTGTTGGGAGAGCCGCGGAGGATCTGTCCCCGGCCTGCTCCACGGTCAGCTGAGACTAGCATTACTCTGTGGCCGGGGACTCCAATGTCCTGCTCCAGCCTCTCCTCTTTGTGTCAGATTTCCCTCTGGCTCCCCTAAGGACACTTGTACCTACACTTAGGGCTCAAATGGACAATCCAGGGTAATCTCCCATCTCCAGACCCTTAACTTCATCTCATCTGCACAGGTCCCCTTTTCAAATACCATTCACAGGTTCCAGGGATCGGAACTTTTATTTATTTTTAAGCTATTATCTAACCAAAGCGCACAGAATGGCTAAGAGTAAAAAAGGATAATATGAAAAAAAAGTCCAACTGGACCAAATGGATTTGAAGAGTTCATCCATTCCTGAACGGGCCCCAAGTTTACTCCTCTGTTGTCTCATGTGCTTAGGGGGAGCCTTTAATTAAATGAGGCTAGAACGGACCATAGGCATTAAAATTAATCTAACCTTGCTCCCTCTCTTCATCTGCACTCAGCCTCATTTCCTTCTAAAACAGCACCTGTAACCCTCACTTACCTCACAACTCTGGCTTGGTGATTCGTTATGTTAAACCCTAAATGAACCAAACAAATTCAGTAAGGCGACCTGACCCAGGACCAGCTCTCAAGAGTCCCGAGGATCAAAGGCAAACCTGGGCACAACCAAGGCCTGGCATGGTGGAACGGGAAGACCAACATGACAGTCATTTGGCTAGAGATGCTACGAAGCCTAACACCAAAGAACCCTGGGCAAGAGTAGTATGAAGAAAGTCAAGATTCCAGTCAAAGCCTGAGGAGCTCTTTATGCCCTTTACACCCCAGCAATCATGACAGCGGAGGCTCAGCCAAACCTTTACGTTCCGGACCAAATCATTTGAGTAGAAACAATGTAGATCACTGAGAACGTGAATTTCCCCCTCCCCCAGCTACCTGGTCATGGAGAATTATTGCTATTCTAGAATCCAGTGACTTCCGGCCAAAATTCTTATTCAGCAGTATTTCTTAATATTGTTAGTACTTGGTGCTCTTTAAAAAAGAAAACATTCTGATGTAGCAAATTTAAAACTGTATGAATTGACAATTCAATAATTGCTTGGATATAGGCCTGCGATGGTTATGCTTGATTGAGTAAACCTGAAGGGCTTGGGAGCTGCCAAGGGAACCGGAGGAGCACACTTTCAGGTGGGTATGCCTGGGTCACTGAGGCATGACCTTGGATACCCTAGCCCCTTACCCCTTCTCTCTCTGGGGCTGCTCTGCTCCCCAGGCTCCATGAACTAAGCAGCTTTGCTCCATCATGTCCTTCTGCTATGTTTCTGCCTTGGAGCCAGGTGACCACGGACTGAATCCACTGAAACCATGAAGTAAATTAAACCTCTCCTCCTCTGAGTAGTTGGTATGGGCCTAACATACCTCCATTTATTTGGGCTGTTAAGTTTTTGTGTGGTTGTATTTTTATAAACAATATAAAGTAATTCATTTCATTACTGTATTGGCTTAAAATACGGCAACCTGAAAGCAATGCAAAATGAACAACAAACTAAACCCCATAGGATATCAGTTAAGGGGTCTACTGTAGGGCAAGCACTGTAAAATAGTCTTGAACAGAAAACACTGAATCTCACCTTGTTCTTAAAGACTATGGTGATCAAGCTCACAGGTTAGGCAATTTACCTTTGTAGAACTTTGAAGTAGCTACATAGAAAGTCTATTATTTCCTGTCCACTATATCTCTTGTAATATCCTTCCATTCCAGTGAAAAGTCTATATTCTCTTACAATGCTCATTTTTAAATTATTAAATTTACAATTTGACAATCGTGCCAATAGAAAAAACTGTAATCACAGAATCATGGAATTTTTAAAGGAAGGATCACTGGAGAACCAGTTTATAAAAGCAGGCATGGCATCAGTCCCAATCTGCCATTCTGAACAAAAAACCCTCCACCTCTCCCAAGGGCAGCGTCTGTAACTCTGAGAATGGAGGCGAGCCACGGTCACAGGGGAGCTGACTTCAGCCAGCATCCCCCACACAACCACGAAACACACTGCCTTGCTTCCACATGGCCTCAGGCAGCTTCCCTTCCTGCCCGATCCCAGGACCAAAGGCAAGGTCTTCAAGCCAAGCAGCAGCACATATCAGAGAGGAATCTAAACAGAGCTGTCACTAATACAGGGTGCAAATGGCATCTCCTTATAGACGATGGCGTGCTATTCTCTGTGGGTAAATATCACACAGGAGTTAGTCAAATTCTCAACGTTCTATTTTTATAAGAAAGAAATGCAAAGCCCTGGAAATACACAGGAAGAGCATTAATCCCAAAGCATCACCACAAAATAAAGAAATATTTATTGATTATACACAGCATAGATGGTATTAACTAGATGTTGTGGTGCAGAAATATTCAAGATAAATAAAGGAAAACAATATGCTCAATGCTTATATGAATTTATGTTCTAAGAGAAACTGGGCACATGTACCTAAGAAAGAAAGGTCTGAACAAAACACAAACTTTATGGAAAAAAAATGCATATGTATTTATTTCTATCACAGAAAACCATACTCATAAAAATGCATGTGAAAGAGCACAGTTTGATAATATTACTATTTCATATTGACTGCCGTTTTTCTTTCTCTTCCTTCTACCTCTCTGTTTCCTTATGCTACTGTTTCAAATAGGCATTCCCAGACTTACAGATTTTGGGGGAAAAAGGTTTTTTAGTTAAGGTGGAAGGAATTAACATAAGGTTGCAGGCTTTTTTTGTTTTTGTTTTTGTTTTTTTGGTACCGGGGATCGAACTCTGGACCTTGTGCTTGCAAGGCAGGCCGCAGAACCACTGAGCTAAATACCCGGCCCTGCACGCTTTTTAATTTACCAAATGAGGACAATTCTTTTGGACATAAAATACCACCACATCTCCTCATATTAGCTTTATTTTATTAAAATACTTGGTCACATAAATGAATTTGTAATCAAATCCATTCAAGTGTAAACAATTAACATGAGATTCTGTTATATCTCCATTAGAAGTGTGAATCCTAGAGCAAGAGTAAAACCAAATAACAAGAATGCTGCCAAGCAGGAGAGGAGAAAAACCCTGATGCTCAAATTGTAATGGAGCAGGGGGGCTTCAAATGCAGGGGCTTTTCTTATTTCTGTCTGCTCTGGAGCCAGCCCAGTTCTCTTTAATGATGATGGCAAAGCGAAGAACCAAGGTGCATCCTGGCCTGTATGAATGAAGCGAATGAGGACACCATCAGGAGCCACAAAATGCTAGAGGGGGAACTGGAAAGGAATGCAAAGGGTTTCTGTGGGGCAATCTGCTAGGAAGGCAATACCGAGAAAAACAAGCAGGAGAAAATTACTTTTTGATTGGTGATGGTCTTGGAGATTGAATCCAGGGTCTTGTGTGTGCTACCACTGAGCTTCATCCCCAGCTGCAGAAAATTACTTTTTAAAGTATGGATTGAAACAAAAGAAGGATCCAGAGCTGGAGAAAAAAACCTCAATAGCGTGAGATGAAGTACAGATTAGGGTTGAATTGAGGCAGTTGAAAATTAAAGCACAGATCTGAGAAGGTCTAGGAAGGGTGGGAGGAAACTAACAAAGCTCACTAACAGGCTCCCTGGGGAGACCTGAGAGAGACATAGGGATGACTCAGATGTCACAAGTACAGAGCCAGCAGCAGGGTGGCAGGGCACACAGGAAGTAGGAGAGGAAATGATGCATGCGATGTCAAAGCAGAACTATAAATGGTCATAGATCTGTGGTTTCCCCAGCAAAACCCGTGCCCTGGTTAAAATGTAATGGTGAAGATAGCAACACTTCAGCTAGCTAAAGTGTTGCTTTAAACTCGCATGTCTAGGAATGGGCGTGCAAGGAAGAAAATACTGAAAGTGAAATTCAATAGTGGCTAATTCTGAAGCAGCATTCCAAGGGAACTTTACTTTCTTTTTGTAATTAATTTGGGTAGAATTTTTGAAATTTCATAGCTAAATGTGTTAGAATGTTGTTAGAATGCCCGTTGTCTGGACATGGACACACACACACACACAGAATGTGTCAAGCGTTGTAAGTGTTAGAGAACTTGTAGCACACTGGGAGCGCTCCAAAGGATCCCTAACATACCTGCAGAGGTCAGTGCGGGTCACCACGGTCGGACATCTGATGATGTATTTAACATACATCAGATACACACTGTTATTGTTTGGGTCTAGGTGGCTTTTTCAGAGGTGGCTGAATCTAGAGGGTGTGATGCTGGGATGAAGGGCATGGGATTACTAAATTAGTGCACTGATTTGCTTGACACCACCCTAATCCCAGTAGTGTGGATAAAAGGGGCAGAAAGATTCTGTTAGGGTCCCTTGTTGCTTTTGCTACTGTGTAGGCTCTATGAGCTCTTTCTCCTCTGTGACGCCCCTCTGCCATGTGCCCCTCTGCCTTGGAGCCAGCCGATTATGGACTGAAACCTCTTCCGATCTTTGAGCCGAATAAACCTTTCCTCCTTTAACTTTGGGTATCAGGTATTTTGCCTCAGCAACGAGATAAAAGTAACCAAGGCACACACAGATCAATCAGACTTCAGCCACATCATGAAGGCCAAGAAACTACAAGCCGGCATGGTGGCACTCACCTATCTATGATCCTAGCATTCAGGGAGGATGTGGCAGGAGAACTGCAAGTCTGAGCCCAGCCCGAGCAAGTTAGCGACTTAGAAATACCTTGTGTCAGAATAAAGAGTAAAAAAGGGCTACGGGTTCATTCCCTACTACTACGCAGGAGAGAAGGAGGAAAGAAAGGGAGGGGAAGAGAGAGGAAGGAGAAGGAGCGAGGGAGAGAAATCTCGGTGCAATACGTAAGTCATTTCACCGAAAGCCTGATGCCACCACATGGGATCCTCTCCAAAGATCAGGTAAGAACCCTCTAGAAATACCAAAGTTTTCACCACTACGACTTTGTAGTCGTATTAAACTCAGCCCCTCATGGTCATAAAGAAGTGGTATGGGTCCTTCTAGAGTACACTGGGCAAAACCAGCAGGCAAGGAGCCTGGCACGGAGCAGCGTCCCTCTTGCCTTAAATCGGGCCCAGCGGACACAGCACCCAGGGAAAACAGACAGCCGGACTAGGAGCCCGGTCCGCCTATTTTTCTGGCATGGCACCTCGAACACATTTCTTTTTCTTTTTTTTTTTTTTTTGCCCCAAATTTTCTTTTCTTTTTTTTTCCCCATTAACTTTATTGGTACATTTTAGGTAAAAAATACAGTTACATTCATCATTGGGATCTTGTACCTTTACATGAGTCTCTTGGTTCTTACTATTTTTTCCCTTCCCTTGCCCTCCCTTCACCCCCTCCATCCACCCTTGCCTATTTGCAAAGACATTGTTTCCATTTTTTTCCTCTTCTCATATTTTTTCCTTTCCCTTTTTTCCCTTCCCCTACCCCTCCCAGTTCCCCTGCTCTTTTAGACCTTTTCTTCCTGTTACACAATATCAGTTATACATTTTAAAAATTACAATATTAAGACCTAGGAGACATTACCACAGATTTTACAGAATTTAAAAGGATATAGAAAGCATATTTCAAAAATCTGTTTTGAAATAAATTTGACAACTTCTAAGAAGTAGCTTGGAAGACAAATTAATGAAACTAACTCTGGAGGAAATATAAAATGTGAATAGCACCTATTAAAGAAAGTATATTCCTAGCTTGAAAACCTACCTATATGACAACAGCAGGCTCATATACATTTTAACTGATAAATTATATCAACATTTAAAGCAGAAAAAAGAAGGAACACTTCTCCCCTCATTTTAGGAACTCAACATTGTGCTAATCCTAAAACTGGATAAAGATAATAGAAGAAAAAAGTATGAACATAGATAAAAATTTGTTTAACAAAACAAACTATTAGAAGTCAGATCTGGCAGTAAGTAGAAAGTGGTTTTGTTATAGGGATGGCAGTGTTGGTTCAAAATGGGAGGATCCACCCCCAAAGTCATCATTTTAACAGAGGAAAGGAGAAAGCCATATGATCCTGTCACTAGTTGGAGAAAAAGTATTGGACTAAATTCTACAGCTGTCAAACACATTTCTTAATCTCTGTGTCCCAGTTTCCCGGAGAGGAAAATAGAGATAATTACCTCCACTCTCATGGCATCGCAAATGCTTATGAATCAGCATTCGGATGTAGGACGTTGTAAAGCACATGGGACAGTACCAGGCAGAAAGAACATACATTGCAAAGGATGGCTATTTTCATCAAAAAGTGAAATGTTGAAAAAGCTCAGCCTTTTCAAGAAACTGCTTCAATACAACTACAAACTGTGCTAATTGAGTTGTAGATAATTTGATGCAGCTTCTTCATATTAAAAAAAACCATGGTTGCCGCCCCCTGTCCCCAGGCTTCCTCTCATTTTCCCCTATGACCTTTGTGCACAGATTCTAAGAGCGGATACTGGGGGAGTTCCACAGATGTAACATCATCTCGAGAGCAAGACAGCAAGACGCTTTCCTGGGTTTTTTTCTTTCCCTCTGGGCTACTGAGGAAACTTCTTTACTCACAACCCAGTATGCTGCCGCCAACTGTCAAAGTCAAAAGCAAGCGGACAGTGGTAAAAGGGCAAGGCTGCAATGAGGAAACCCAAACTCCTGTTTCACAGACGTCTACAGTAACCAGATTTCCCAAGGCTGGACGGCCCCTCTGAGCCCGAGGCCGCGTGCCTGCAGGTCACTTCTCCGGAAGCGTTTCCACGGAGGGTCAACCATGGCGTGAGGACACCCGCAGTGGGGTGGGCTGTTCTGCACCTAGTGAACTTGCTTTCTCAGCCACGAGGCTCTTGGGACATCTTCTGATCACTCCCAGGGAGTGTCAGAAAAACCCCGCTACCCTCCAGTCTGTCCAATGGGAGCAGCTTCTGCCGAGCACACCAACAACAAGATACCAGGCCAAAGGTCTTCAGTGTAGTTAAGCTGGCAATGGTCAGGGGCATCGCCAGAACTGCCCAGGCTCCTCACTGAAGTCTTCCCACCTCAGTCTCTTCCCTGGGACACGGAGGGAGGCAACCTCCAGGATATTCTGGAGAATTAGGGGCTGAGAGTCTTCAGCATTCTCAGGATTGCAAAGCCCAGAAGTGTTTGTGCAGACCTCTGGCTTTATCCTGATTCACATTTCTTTCATGAGTTAAAGAAGTTACCTCCTCCACTTTCACTTAAAAAAACATTCTTAGTAAGTACAAAGTTTCTTCCTTGCAGGACAACAACTGGCTGCAGAGGCTGAGCAGATAGCTTACTTGCTTGGAACCAGATCTACCCACCACACCCTCAGGATTTGAAACTCTGGGTTCATAGGTCTCTGAGCAATTGGAAACAACCACAGGATCCAGTCTTCCAAGTTACTGTAAATGGCAGAAATTGCAAATGTGAACTCTGGAAATGCCAGGGGTCTGAATTTGGACAGAGCTGAGAACTCATCCCCAGAGAGTTCAGAAAGTATTTCCTGCTCATATGGGCCTGACAAGTCACAGTGCCCCTTCTCTCCTGGGCACCAAGTAGGACTCCTCGGGATATCAGAGCCCAGGCTCCAAGTCTACACAAGCAAGCCTGGCAGCACGATGCACCTTTCATTCTCTTCCCAAAGCAAAGAAGTCAGCGAGTATCTTTGTTCTGGGAGGGCAGCTTCATTAGGGGAAATGGCAGCTGTTCAGATTTCACGAGAAAGCCAACCTTTCTTCAAACATTTTAACTGTGCTGACCATTTCCTATCTCCTCGTCCATAGACTCGCTGGAAATTAAGTTCATGGCAGAAAAGTGGAGGAGACTGTTGCAGTGGGGCTGTGTGCTTTTTGCGGTTCACCTGATTTAATCTTCACACCACTACTGAAGCACCTGGAGGTTTAGTAACTTGTCCGAGGTCAAATAAACCAGCAAGGGACAGATACAAGATAAGAAACCATGTGTCTCAGCATCCAGAGTTCCCTCTTTTGACTACCACACCATTCCACTGAGACTATCCCAGTTTAGAAGACCCGAGGGTCCTTGATAGAACCCTTGTGCATTCATTCTGAACAGTCAGCTCTTCAAGAAAGGTCAAGCAAGTGCAAATGGAAAGAAATCCAAATTCTTCAGTCAAGGCTGGCACTATGTTGGCCTCAACCTCCCAGCATTGCTTTCCTCTCTTTGCAAGAGTCCAATCCTCTGGCTCAATCAGCATCATAAGCTCCATCCAAACCTCCTCTTCTGAGGATGCACTTATTTTCTTCCCCCAAATCTCAACCCAACCTAACTACTCCAGCAAAATGAAATAGGAACCTTTCTCAGATCCTCTTAGTTAGATGTAAAATGTTGGATTCTCTGTAAATACCCAAAGCAGGCTTGTTTTTAAACATCTATTGCAGTGTTTGTAACTTTCCATCCTGTAACACAGATATATAACAGAGCTTATCATTCTGGGGGAATTTTCAAAACACTTTACGAACTTCGATCTCAGTACAGGTCAGCATACCTAGTGTGGGGCAGTACGCAATGTAACTATTCAACAAACTCCAAGTAATTATCATAGCACAATGTTTATTTTGCAGTGCTGGGGATTGACCCTAATGCCTTTTACGTAAGCATCCATAGTACAATCTTTAGAGCTATGTCTCATCACTGATAGCTGCTATACCGGGTAATGAAAACTGAAAAGAGCTGCTACCGCTAACAATAATCCCAACTTTTGAAGATTCAATTGACTAATGACTAAAGCACTATATCCATTGTCTAACAGAAAAAATATGCATTTTCTTTCTGTCCCCTTAAGAATATTAGTATCACAGTGCCAAAAAGAGGAACACTAAGGAATTCTTCAACATCCAAAATGGATGCATTTTTACTCTCCTCTGGAAGTTACTAAACGAGCAAAACCAACAGGGCAAATATCAAGTTTCTAGGGGAATAAATGGTGCTACCACTAATCACACCTCTGAGTCCTCTTGGAGAGTCTGAAAACTCAGTCTGCAGCCTGAAGACGAAGCGGAAGCCTGGCAGCTGACAGGAAGACAGGAGCTTCCCTCAAAAACAAGATCTGGGCATATATTGTCTTTGCCTTTGAAAATGTCACTAGAGTACTTCCCGCAAGGATGGAGGCATAAAAATCCACTTATACATGATAGTTGTAAATTAAAATAATCTTTTGGTCAAATTTCAGAAGTCACAGTGATGCACATGCATATGGCCACCAGTCTGTTCCTCGATTTCATCTCTCTGAAAAATTACACATTTTCTTTTCACAATGACCTCAGAAACCAGTACCCTTGGAAAAACCATTCTTTCTACAGCACCTCTAGCTCCAGACATCCGTAGCTTTGAAATTTCCATTCTGAATTTTAAAACTTTTTAAAGTTTAACCATTTAATTCAATTTGTCACCTACCTTGAAAAGGAGGCCCATTCAGCTGTTTTAACTAGTTGACATAAATTTAAATTGAGTCTAATATCAATGATGGTAGCCCTACAAGGGCTTCAGCCAAACATCCCTTTCATAATATCCATTACAAAATCAACATAAATTTTCTGTTCAAGCAAGTGTGTAAGGATTTGTATAGGAATTATAACTAAAGTGCAATAATTCAGCCATAACACTAGTATCATTTTCATACAATTGTAGTGCCTAAAGTGGTACATTCCATGAAAACAAAACTACTACTGAACTAAATACATGCCCATCAGATGTATTCCTAACAATACTGTGCCTCAAATGGAAAACATTTAAATATTTGATGTGACTAAACAAGAGGGATACATTTGTACTCACATCTCAAGTCTCCCATCAACACATATATTCTCCAAATGCACAATGATTCATGTTTAAAGAGTAAAATGTGATAATTCAGGCAGAGAAGGAACGGACTATTGACATTACTCACAACCACGATTTGGAAACTGTAGATAATTAATATCGTATTTACTTTCTTCCAAGATGTAACACAAATAAAATATTCAAAAGTATAAATACTCATCTTGCATAATCATATATAGAAGGTATGAATCAATAATACATTATGAAGCTGTATAGCATCTTACATTCCTTTCAAAAAGAAAAAAAATTTCACACTATGATTTCATGAGCTTAACAACATATAGTATAATCTACAAGATTCACAAGGAACCAAATAATTTTATGTGCTTGCACAATATTAGGAAGTTTTCTTTAAATCTCTAAAAGCGTAAATTCACTTCAATGGCATTTATTTGAGACAAGCTACTATTCAGTTATTTTTAAAAGATGCTGGTTGTATGCAAAATACTATGTAACTATTTTACATCTCACATTTACACACCGGGTTAAAGTTCTTTGATGAGTGAAACAATACAAGTTATATTATTGTGCAAAACATCATCATCTGACAGGTTATTTCAATGTTAATTTAGTCCACTAATAAAAATGGGAAGGGGACAAGGCAGGCTGTACAAGGAGGTGAGAAGTGAATGATCCCAAAATAGTCATATTCAACATAAAACACTAACACACTTTTCCTAACCCCAGTCCTGGACAAAGGCTATGCTGACACTGGCTGCAGCTCTTATCAAAAGATTAAGAAAATAGAAACCCGGGATAGGAAGATACTGAACCATGCAGACCAGGGCTTGAGCCATCTCCATGGAAAGATCCATCTCAACCTAAAAGGAATTCTGTGCACTTTAATATTTTCTTAAGCAAGCTGCTTTTTCTTAATTTACTTTTTAAATTATTTTTTTCCAGGATGTTCAGATTATTAGAATTTCAGGTGAAAACTTGAAAAGCAGCCCTCTCCAAGCATTAAAACTTACTGGCCAAAAGTTCACAGAACAAAACTTTATGGGACAGTTTTTATTTCAGTACTGCCAATTAAAATCTGTAAGAACTTCAGGCCAAACAGGGACTTCCTGGGCCACCCAACCAGGAAGCAGATGGAGGAGTGCGAACTACCCCACAGTGACAACAAGCCAAAGGTCTCTGGTTGATACTTTGTGCCTGTAATTGCAGTTCTGTCCCACAGTCAGTTTCCAGGTGCCCAAAGGCTGCAGAGGGGCGATCGGCCCTGCAGCCAGCTGCCACGACTTTCAGTGCCTGCGTGCTCAGGAGCCTGAGGTGGCTGACCAGTGCTTGGCTCTTCCGGCATGCCACCTCCATTGCCATGTGTTTCAGGTTTGGTCTCTTCATATGGTCCCAGAGGCCCAGACTGGGGCTTCCTCGGCACTAACGCAGCCAGTACCTCTAAAGAGTCAGAGGACCAACTGTCTCCTCCCCCAGTTCATCTCCTCTTCCAGGCCTCTGCCCATTTTTTGCTGTTGATCATGGAGCTGGCAGATCCTCACCTTCCTCAGATTGAGATCTAGATGGATCCAAGAGGAGGGCTGGGCCATCTGAGCATTTCTGTCAAGTTTGCTTTTGCACTGTGAAATGCTTTACTCTTTACAAAATGTGTGCTTTCTTCCTTCTCTCCTAAGAGGCAAGCTGCCCAGGAAGCCAAGCTCGCCTAAGTGATCTCTTTCTCAAGACTGTTCCACTTTGCTCAGAGTCCCTAGTAACACACTCTGCCTCCCACCCACTCCAGGTCCCCCTGCTCTGGGTTTACAGACGTGGCAGTTTCAGATGATCTTCCATACAAGCTATCTGCCTAAGTATGGAGAAATGATATCATGTCAAGCTTAAAGTGGCACAGAATTTTCGGGGACAAATTTGAAATCATCCAAAAAACTCTACCTGGCAAAGGGAAGCGTCAGATGACATCCTAGGAAAGCAGGAATATTTGAGTGGACACAGAAGTCTATTTTTGCTAAGACTTGCAATTTGTGGCACCAGGACATTTAAGAGCCCATGTCATGCAGGGACATCTTGGCCTGGAAAGTCATTATTTATAAAACAGGTCGAGGATAAGGACCAAGAATAATCCGGTACCCCCACTCCCACTCCGGAAGGAGCTGCAGTGACTGGATCCCCTGGTGAATATTGACAAACTAAGAAAATCTAAATGCTGAGCAGACCCAAGGCTCAAGGATAGTTGCACGGACAAGCGCTCGGGCCAGTCAGCCCTTGCTTACCGCCTCCTTAAAAATGCTCCGTGACTTAATCAAAGGTGCTTTCGAAACATCAACCAGCTCAGTTTATTTTCGAGTCTTTGGGCCTGGGGAGGCCTCGACTTTAAAGTCCTTGTGGCCCCCAAAGTGTGTGGGTGACTTTGCAAAGTGGAAAGGAGCTGTTCCTTCACCACTGCAAGAATTCCAGCTGCACAGCCAAAGAGCAGGGCCCATTCGGACGTCACTGGTAGGTTCTCACGTGACAGAAAGGGCAGTGAAGCCCCGAGGATGACTGGAAGAGACCCGCAGATCATGTGCAGCAAAGAAAACTCTGACTGTTCAGCCTTTACAGAAAAATACCACCTTCAATGGCAGTGATGAGATGGCGGTGGGGTGGTGGATTCCAGGCGTATCTTGGTCACGCTGGTTCCAGCAGTTTTGCAAGAGTTTCCAGGTCACAAATGCTTACTGATGGAGAGAGAAGAGAGGCTGCGGCCCAGGGCTGTCTCCCATGCTCCGCCCGTGGGAATCCAACTTTCACCTAGGCCCTACAGCCCCCGCCCACCGCCATGGTGCACACAGACTT
This sequence comes from Heterocephalus glaber, assembly GCF_000247695.1. The sequence continues at coordinate 3,958,160 of NW_004624753.1, forward strand.
CTAGAAGACCCAGGTCACAGCAGGCTCCACAGCCATCCAGACTTGGGACTGGTCACTGCACTTGCTCCGCACCCGCACCAGTGGAAAAACAAGTAGGGGTCAAATCAGAGCTGAACTAAAAACAAACTGTGGTCTGAGCCCAGTTATTGCATGTACTTGTCTTCTCTTCCTTAACATAAAGAGAATCCTCACCTTATGAGGATTAAACAAATTCTATTTTAAGGGGAACACACAGAGTGCAAGTACTTGTTTTTCTTTGCCCCTGTGATATAATTTGTCCCAGTTACATGAATAACTGACCACAAAATACCAGGAGACGCCTAAAGACGGCATAAACTTATTTACTAAATGGCAGAGCTTGGTTAAGCTGCTAGTTCATTGCAGTCAATAATATCTTGGTGCCTAGAGGTGGCTAAGGCGATTTCCCAAAGTATCCATTTTACTAGCTATGAATTGCCTAGAATCCAGGTAGGCACAGCCTTCTCTAAACACTAACGGGTGAAAATAATCCCGTAAAAGACCAGACATTCAAACATTCTGTTGTACTTTAACTTGCTCTGTGTATACTTCCAAATAGCATATTCAGTTCACAGAATCTGGAAACTCAACTATTTCTATAAATGGGATGGGGCTAGGGACCTCAGAGGAAATTATTAGATCTCAATTCCAAGCCTGCCACTTATTTAGCAGGGCAACCTCAGCATACTTCATCCCTCTGTACTCGTGTCTCTGCACCTGTAAGATGGGCCCTGTGGATTAAAGGAGGTAAGAGAGCCTCTCAGCTTAGGGGCAGTGGTCCTTACCTGAATGTTCTGCCAAGAAAAAGACGAGATGGTCCAACTCTTTTTTTTTCTTTGGTACCGGGGATCGAACTCAGGTCCTTGCACTTGCGCAGCAGGCAGCGAAACCACTGAGCTAAATCCCCGGCCCTGTCCAACTCTTTTAAAAGCAAAGATACATAACATATCTACCTAAGACAAAAACCAGTTTACTAAAACAAAGCACAATATATCATGAACAAACTATCATATTAGAATGTGAAGTGCTTAAAATTCTGCTAGCTGAAGACCAAACAATTAGTAAGATTGAGCGTCGTTTCTAGGCAATGACAGACATATATCCTCCGTGCTGACACTGTGTGTCTTTGAACATGCTTCTGCCCTACTAAAAATGTCACTGGTTATAGTTGCATCACATTTGTATTTAAAATGTCACACTGGGTTCTGGGGTATAGATTTTCCCTATGAAAAAAAAATATTAAGTAGCCAAGCATGTTGGAGCTGCCTGTAATCCCAGGTTTCTGGGAGGCTGAAGTGGAAGGATCACAAATTCAAGTCTAGCCTGGGCAATTTAGTGAGACTTTGTCTCTAAATAAAAACCTAAAGAGGGGCTTGTGGTGTCGCTTAGTGGAAAGGTCTTGGGTTCAATCACCAGTACCACAGAGTTTTTAAAAAGGTAAAAAAATGTTTTATTGAAAGACTTTTATTAGAAGAGTCCCAAATGTCTTAACATTTCCCAAGTATACAATGTTCAACATTTTTCCACATATGAAGAGACAGCAATATCTTGAGATTTCATAGATTATTTTCCCCAAATGTTGGTAACAAGTGTTTTCCACAAAGTAAGGGCTCCTAAATCAAATAAATTTGTAGCATACTATTTTGCTTTGGACAAAACCTTCCTCTATATTTGTGCTCCCTAAAATAGTCTATGTTGTGAGATGCCTGCAGGATTGTTTACACCCAAATATTGGCCTACAGAACCCTTTTTAATGGAACACTTATTAACAGTGCTCTACACACAATCTGGGCAACAAGGGCCTAACTCACTAATTTATGGAAGAAATGTTGCTTTAAGCAGATTAACAAAGTATTAATCTCTCCTGTGATGTGTAAATAGCTATTAGAATGGGCTTTCCATTTTAAGAAGACAGAGCCTGGACTTCAGGCCTTCAAACTAGGCCCAACAGGGACTCTGTCTCTTTCCTTTGCCTGTGGAATGGAGCTGACATGATTGCGAATCTATAGAATAGAGGAGAAGAAAGTTGGCAAAATTTTATTTCCCTGAATGACATTAAACTCATAGGAATTACTTGTGCATGATCTGACAAAGTATATCTTCATTTCTATAGATGAGTAATTTAAATTTATGCATTAAGTTCCCAGAAAACACCAGCAGTCCTCAGCTGCAGATACAAAGTATTTTTAAACAAACAATAACACCTTCTTAAAGTAGCTTTTAAAGAATTTCCTTATTTTAGAGAAAAACTTTCCTCTCCCCACAGGGTTCAGAGGGTTTCCTAGTTAATGCTGTTTTTCCATCTTTGAAGCAAGTGTGGCAAGAAGCCAGCAGACCTTAGTAGTAGACACAGTGAAGCAAAACTTTCTGAATGAGACAGGATATCCTAGAGCGATGCTACGGTAGGTATGTAAGGCATGGTGACAAAAGTCACTGGGTGACTGCTAAATGTAACTATTGTTATATAGTAGAGTAGAAAAACCAAGCAACTCATGTTCTGGCCTATTAATTTTATAGGCCTCTGAGGTATTGTCCACACATGATACAGGATCTCAAAAATATTATGTACTCCTAAATACTACCTCTGGTCCAAGAGTCCTTCAGAGTAAACAGCACTGGATGCAAACAAACAGGGCAATTTTGACAAGTTGGTCATCAGCAAATGGAGGGAACAGCTTAATTTATAATACAAATAATAATAAGCTAACATTTTGGGAGAATTTACCTTAGGCTAGACCCTGTCACAGTCGCTAAAGGGAATATTTCATTTCCCAGGAGTGTTTTCCCCAAATTCAAATTGGCACCCATGCCTAAGGTGAATTTTTATATTTTGATTTTTTTTTTTTTTTGGAAAACAATTTTGAAAATCAAGCATAATCTTTCGGTAGGAAGAAAATAAATGATGCATGGTAAACTGTTCTGCAAACAACAAAAATCCAATCTTCCAAACTATCAAATATTATCCAATTCACAAATATAGATGGTTCCTGAATCCATCTGATGTTTAGGGTAAAGAAAAATGGCAGCCCCAACTTAGGACATTTATTCCGAGGATAAATGCATACCGGAAGTGCATCTACTGTACTACTGGAGAATGTTGAAGCTAAGTTACAGGGGACAAAGGATTTTTTGTTAAGAACAGTCAGTAATAAGACCAGGACAGCCAGGGAGGGCCACAGTCAGCCTCCAGCTGCTCCTTTCCCTCCCTATGGGCCCCGGCCAAGCCTCCGGGGGGGCGTGAATCCTGTCCACTAGCGCGTGGAATCTGGCCTGGGATTAGCTGGCTGACAGACCACAGCCACGTGGCATGGACTGACTTCCCAGGCCAGGTCATAACGATGTCACATGTGCCCAGGCTGGAGCCTCTGACAACCCAGCTCGGCCCTTCCAGCATGATGTTCCTGACAAAGGACTTGGATGCGACCCTCCAGAATCACGACAGGAAACTATCACTTTTACTCACTGAGTTCTGGGGTGGAGGTTACACATCAATGGACTCTTAGAACCACCAATTGCTCTTTCATGATAGAGGTCACAAAGTGGGGGAACCTGAGGCAGGTCCCACCTTGAGATGGGTGTCTTGGCATTTAAAAATTCTAGCTAACAGTTTCAATCAAAACCCAATTTTTCTTAGGCATGCACTTTCCTGTCCTCTCTGCCAGGCCTCTACTGATTCTAAAGTATATAACCTTGCTCTAAAAGCTGGGGAGTAAAGGATTAGTACATTCATATAGCCACCTAATTATATACAATGGGATGAGACCACATGATTACGTTATAACACAGAATAATTTAAAAATGCTATAATCCAAAAGAACTTCAATCTGGAAACACTAAGAGTATATAACCGCATTTTCAAGGATAAAAAATTATCAATGATTTTCTAAAAAATAAGACACTACATAGATTTAATTCTACCTTCACTCAAAAAACCTCTATCAGATGACAGGCCATAGTTTCGACTGTATTGTTTGAACAAAGAGAAATGAACAGGCATGCACTTGGTAACTCTAGTAAAAACATTAATTATAGAATACCTTAATCAAGTTACATGTTTCTAGACCACCTATAAATAGCCTATGTTCCTTTCAATTTCCAGTACATCTTTTCTTAGCCAGGCCCCATCTCAATTACTCAACAACAAATTTTTAAAAAATTCTATAACACAAAAAAAGGAACAACATGAGAGCTTCCCAAATATGAACCTAAGAAAGCTGTTTTAGAACCCATTTGAACTTTATATGCTCCTTCAGAGCAGGAATTATTATATTTGTGTTGTTCCTAGGTTTATCATTTGTACTCTGGAAAGACCTTCAGTTGTTTAATTAAACACATTAAAATTTTTAATAATTTAAAATATAAGGCATTGCATATTTACATATCTGGAAAGCATTTATGAGTTAGCCAAATCTCTTCCAAGGTAGGATTTTAATTTTATGCTGTTCATCAATATTACATAATATCTGTTATTTTTTTCAGTTATAGTTTCCGACAATCATGAGCATTCATAGCACCAGATTGCTAATGCCAAACCATTTTAGTTTCAAAATTATTGTTAGTGTGAAACCCAAGAATTTTCTACACAGTTCTAGCTTCATAGCAGCATAGTGTTAAAGCATTTCTCACTTTACTAAATTAATTAGATATAGAAACTCTAATCTGATTCAACTAGGTCACAAGAATATATATAATTTTCACATCTATAAACCTTCCAAAAGAAATGACAGACGTAAACAAGCACGTAATCTCTAATGGAAAACAGGCACATGTCCAGGAATCATGGAAAGGTATATTTATTGGAGTCTACCAAATTCCCCATGTACCTTGTGAAGAGCACTGAACTACAATAAGACAAAACTAGAAAGAGGCAGCAAAGGAAAAATAAAAAAAACTTTCACTTCGCAAAAGTCCTGAGAGGCAACAAAAAACACTAAATAGCTACCCTCAACTTAGTTCAAGATTTTATTTGGGTTTGAAAAGTTTATCTCAGAACACATTTCTCCATAGCAATAATGTTACAAATAAATGACATTTTGAGTTTTCTGGCAAATAAAAAAATATTTTGTCAATGCATAGCATAGCAGAATTGGAGAGAGGAGATGGTATACAGGGCTCAAGAGGAATTGTTCAAGGGCAGCACATCACCCAAACTTGTATCATGGATTCACACCCTCAGGTTCGCTCTGCTCCAAGATACACTGCTTTGTGGTTATGAGATCAATAATTGTCCATAAAGCAGCTGAATATATTTTAAGGGCAAAACAAAATTAGACTTTTCTCAAACACTTTGGCCATACTGTGATACCACAACTTTTATCTGCAAGCATTCAAATAACCTCAAGTCACTGTTGCTGTTTGAGAAACATGAACAAACAACTTTCTTTGATCTACGTTAGATGATTTTCTCCTTTATTAAAGATACCATGTGATTTATCAATTTACATGCACCCAACTCAAATATAAAAGATATTCAAAAGAGTCACTTACACCTAACAAGTTCACTACCTCTAAAACCCTTTTGAAGAAATCTTTTTTAGTATTGCTTATAACTTCTTCTGGGATTATTTTTTAAATAAAGAAGTTGAGTATTAAAGGAAAACTCATTTTCCAAACCATTTACAAGTTAATCTCCAAAATGCTTTCAATAGCATTTCCAAATTCATTCACTACCAAGCATCAGTCCTTGATTGCCTCTCACCATCACAGAAAATGTCATGTACTAGTCTCAGGATGTTATGCAGGTTAACTCAATTTTCCTAACAACTCTTGACTTTGGTATCACTATCCCCAGGCCACAGAAGAAAAAGAAAAAATGGAGCCTCTGAGACATTAAATAACTTGGCCTGAAGTCACACAGCTATTAAATGACAGAATCACGATCCCAACTCAGGAAATCTGGCTCCAAAACCTGCATAATCACTGCATCAACTAGCTCTCTCGGCCATGCACTCGAACTTCTACTGACTGCCCACAGTGGAACAAGCTCTCTGCTAAGGCTTAGGGATAAAGACATGGACCACCCCCCCTGCCCCGAAAAAAAGTCAAGCCCCTAGTCCTCATGACCATATCTGAGGATATACACCAAACAAGCAAAATGCAAAGTAAACCCCGAAGCTCAGTGTGACAATGCTGGTTAAGGGAAATGTTTGGGGAAATTTTATAATACCGTACTGAAAGAATTTAATAATAATGCTCCTTTATGTACTTTTTTTATGATTAACCAGGTGAAGTGGAAAAGAGCATTTTTATGCTGATTTCATAGAACAGAAAACAGGTGAAGCTAGTAGGGCCTGAACATCTTAAGGACACCATATCCTTCCTATAGGAATCTGCCTTCCCATAGGTCCTACTTCTCTATAAAGACCAAAAATGGCCAAATCCTATGCCACTGGGGGAATCTACTGTGGCCTGCGTAAAGAGACTAACTTGGCAAATCTGATATTCATTTTAAAATGTGGAGTGAAGGATGGGTTGGTGAACTCTGTGATGGAAGAAGACAGAAAAGCACGCATGAAGAGTCCATCCCATTCACACTGAAATGAGAAAATAAAGCCAGCAGGTGGGAAATAGAGTCTTAAAAAGAAAGCAGCAGCAAGGCCTGAGGGACAGCACATGACCAGTCACTGAGGGCATAAGAGAGTTGCTTCCTGTCCATGCAACTCAGGTCCTGGTCATGGCTCCTAAAGAAATGTCAAGTGCTCTTTGTAGCTGAAGAACTATCTACCAAACGCAGGTGTAAACGAGCTGTGATTTCCCACTCTGTCTACACAGAAATGTGGATACTTGCTGGACTTGATACAGAAAAGATTCCAGATACAGTAACTGCTACACAGGTTTTCACAGTTTCTGCTTGTTTCTTGTAAAAATAAATAAATAAATAAATAAATAAATAAATAAATAAATAAATAAAATAAAAATTGGCTGATTCACATGAGAAGCACAGAAGTCAAAACCAGGCGTCTTCAGAAGGATCCAGACAGTATCCTTCCAGCTCCCCCTGCCCTATCTGCTCCTGCACAGGCCCTCATCCCCACTTTCTGAAAGGAGACTTTCATGCTCTACCTCATTTTATCAAAAGAAAACAAGGAACCCACTAAGTGTCACACTGAACAAAAGTTTTACAACAAACCATTCCACCTCAAAATATATGCACGGAATGGAAGGTCTGGATACAGACAGTGAACTCCTGGAGGACAGAGCTCAGCCGAGGGTCGGCAGCACACCTGTCCTGGCACCTTCCTCCTCCTAAACAAGGGGGGCGACTGTGCTGTCAACAAGCCTGCCGGGACCAACAGCTCGGGCCGAGTCTCTGCAGGCCTGACCTCTCTTCCAGTCACACCAGCGGAGAGCAAGGAAAGACCCGAAGGCAGAGCTGAATCCAAAAGAGGCAGCCAAGGGGAGGCAGAACCCACATCTGTGGGTGGGAGCACACAGGCAACTTCCGCTTCCGCCCAGGACAGCCTTGGTCCCTAGGATGCTGGGAACTTTCTCCAGTGTGTGCCGGAGACCCACGTTTACAGCCAGAAGGGGATTAAAGAAGATACAAAAGAGCGTTTGTTCTGGGGGTCGGTCCAATTATGAAACGCAGCTTACACTTAGCTGCCACAGCGTCCTCGAACAATCGTGTACCTCACATCAAATTCGCGGCCAGTCCGCTTAGTTTCAACACTTTCTTAAAAGCGCTAATGGAGCTTGACGTATAAAAAGAACAATGAAAATGAGAGCAAGCCCCACTTAGACACAAGGGTAGCAGTACAGTAGCGATGAAAGAAGGAACAGGTGTGCTGCTATGGAAAACAGGGTGCTGTGGAAGGGAAATTTTCAGAAAGTGTTTTTGTTTTGTGAGTGTATGTGCGTGTGTGTGTGGGGGGGGTGTTTTGTGATTTCTAAATCCTTATATTTGAAAGGCATGAGTCTAGCAAATCCTACAACAATTCAAATAGGTACACAAAACTCAAAGGCCTCCCTCATGACCTCAGTTGAAAGGCAAATACCTCATTCCCAAATGAGGGCAAGAACTGCCTACTCAGGAGCCTGGTGCCTCTCCTAGCAATGCAAGAGGAAATGAGGGACAGGACCTCTACCCTGCAGGGTGAGAAAATGAGTCTTTAAAAGACACCCATTTGCCATGAAATTGAGGACTGGATAGACATAGCAAACAGTCTAGATGGACAGGTAAAAAAAAAAGAAAGGCATTGTCACGAAACCCTATAAAATTAAAGTGAGGAAGCATGCATTGATTAACTTCAGCATAAGAACCCATTACCAAGCTTCCCTTCCTTCACTACACTGGGACCAGGCGGCACCCAAATTCTGAAGGAACTTTACTAACTTAGGTGTTTCAAACGCGATGAGAATCCCATAAAGATGCTGACCTTATCAAAAAAGACAACCGCGTCCTCCTCCTCCTCATGCTCCTATCAAACACCTGTTTCCAACATGCACACCCAGAACCGAGCTTCAGGTCTTGGTCAGCACACCCTGTTTTACACGCTGGACGTCTTCCCTAAGTTCGTGGCAACTCTGTCCTTCTAAATTTCTCAGCTAAAGCCTTGCAATGCTTCTGATGTTCATGTCCTCACAGTCAGTAATCCTCTGGAAATCCTGCAGACAGGGACATGACCTTCACTGCTCCCTCCCTCCCCTCCTGGGACCCAGCCCTTGGCCTGGGGCACCGTCACCTTCACCTGCCAGAGTTGTTGCTGTTTCTGTGGTTCTATAGTCAACACCACAGCCACAGGGAGCTTTCAGAATGGAAATCTGCTCCACTCTCCCTGCACTCAAAACCTTGCCCTTCAGTGCCTTAGCACCTAACCTTAAGCACAAACCTAATTCCCCAAATGCTCTGTGGAGGTCAGCAGCGAACACTGCTTTCCTCTCCCTCCCCTCCAGCCATACAGGACTGGGGCTCCTGTGGGGATTTTGCTCTGTGGCCTCCTCTAAGCTTATGGCTCCTATGCTCTCTACCCGCCTCCGCCTTGAAAGTTCTTGCTCCCAGGTGTCTGCAGGGCTTGTCACTCTCACCTGCTCAGGTCTGTCTTCTACTCTCCCCCTACACAGGTGGCCATTTTGTTCCCCAATATGATGCCAGCTCCAGACAACTGCCTGTCCTCAGCAAGACCTTGAAGATCACATGGAATGACTGAGGGCCTGAATGGCTATGCTTATAGAACAAAGGAATGGTCCAGACTTGAAAAACTCTGAACCTGAAATAAACGTGTGCCCCGGGGAAGTGGTCCTTGAAGGTAGAGGAAGGAAATGTGGAGAAGAGCAGCTGCCAAAGAAGGATCCACCCACCCTCAATGTTGCTCTAAGAGTCGGGGTGTGCAGACCTCTATTTGGGTCCCCCTCGTTCCAAGCAAAACAGTGGCCGCCCCATGGTAACCCTTCCTCTGGCAGCTCTCCCCAGTTCTAAGCATAACCATCGCTGTGTATCAAAAGAACATTTCCAAGGTCTTTCAGACTCCAGAGGCCTCACCTTTGGCCAATTTCATTTTCAAATATGTCATTCTTAGTTAAGCACATGGATCATTTTCATATGTTTTAACATGCGGCAAAATGATATTTACAAAAATGCTTTTGAACCAAGGGAGAATTTCTTTCTCCTTCTTCACCTAGTGTTAAGGAGAGTATCAGGCACGGTTCCACCAGCTCTACGTGGATCATCCCACTCCCTCCTCCCAGTGAGGTGAGTACTACTGTAAAGTTCATTTTACAGCAGAGACTTAATGCCCAGGCTCACACTACTACAGAATGAGAGGGAACTGGGATGTCACTGTGGTCCAGCCCCTCTTGTCCAACCTGCCCAGTGGCAAGTGGGGTCAAAAAAGACTTCCTGCGATGAATGCCACCTATTTGTTCAAAGAAGAATTACAAATATGTCATTCTCCAACTTATTCAGGTACAGAGTTAAAAGTTCCAGTAAGAATGAAAACATCACTTGACATAATATTAACATATTAATACAAATAACAGCAATTAGAATATTTTTTCTTACATGATGGTAAAGTCAAGAGAACAGTAAAAATAGGCAAAATGCAGTACTCCTTGAAAAACTACTTTTTAAAAGTAAATATTAAGAAGTCAGCTTGGAAAACAAGTAAATAAAGTCTTATAAATATAGCTGCTCATAAAAAAAAAGTGGTTTCCTCTGGGAATATTCAGCTGTGGACAACTCAGCCAGAACTAATGTTAACATATTTCCTCAAATCCTGATGTTTTGAGAACACATTTTATTTTCTGTTTAACAAGAATGAAAACAAGATTCTACAAATATTTGAGAGGCCCTAACCAGCAGTGGGAGGAATTCCTTCAACCTGGCATTCAATGAACATCTTCTGATAAAGGACAATGGAATGAAGGAAATGTTAGATTATTTATAAAATATTAATGATCTGCTCTCCTAGTTTTTCAAAAGGGCAGAACAATGAAAAAGGACTTTACAAGGCAAGGCTAAAAATCAAACATTTTCTATAAATAACTTAATTCACATATGTAACTTTTTATACTTATTAAATGGCATTATGTATACATGAGCTTATCTTACTGAACTAAATATCTGATTAAATAGTTCATCAAAGAGCAAATGTTCAATTAAATGGTTCATATTCTTCAGAGGAGATAAAATCTTGTGATAAGAAAAGTCAGATTTAGAGTTACCTCTGGCAACTTTTAAATAGGCAATAAGAAAGGCAGAGTCTAATTTATCCTCTTAAGTATTTTCTTCTAATGTTACTTCTTAGAGAGCTTTGTAAAATAGGCATCAACCTCCAACCTCGCCCCTTGGAGCACCTTCTAATACTTGAACCAACACAGCTGCCCAAGTCAGTCATATCCCCCATCATCACCATTCTTAGGAGGTCCAGAGTGCTCTCACCCCACCCCCAAATCCCTCCTCCTTCCATGCATCTCCACCCCATGCCAATTCCAGTGTCTCAACCCTTTCAGGACAAACAAGGTACCTCCCACAGTTTCTTTATGCTTATCTGATATTCCAGGCTTAATGATAAAGCTAGTAAGGTCTGTCCCTCCTTCCTTCCTGCCTTTCCTCTCAGCCCTCAAAGTAGGCTCCTGTCTACTCCAACCCAAGTAACACCAATCCCTAGGACTCCAATGCAAAAGTAAGTACTTGGGGCCAATATGGGCAAGCAATATGGCAGCCAGCCAGGGAGCCTTTAGGAGCAGATGTGAGGCTCCCAGCCTGGGCAGCTGCCCATGATGCCCCCGCAGTGCCTCTTGGTTCTGCTTCAGCAATAGTTGAGTATAATGCCTTTCCCTCTTTGGTTTGCTCAACCCACAAGCAGCTTCCAAACTGCAGACACAGGGAAAATGGTGGAGGGAACTGGCTATGCAGCCCCAGGCAAATCCTAGAACCACAGACCTTGGGAGAAGCTAAGGAATTCCTGGGTTCTGAGACCCAGGGTCTCTGTGGTTCTCTCCACTCTCACCATCCAAGCTGCAGCTCAGAGCCTCTGGCTGCCCCAGGGTAAAGTCACTGGAGAACACGCCGAGCTTGTACAACTCTGGCAATTTTGCCTGGCATGTAAAGCCAAGTTACGGCTGGCTCAGGGTTGGTGCTGCAGGCTGCTCACAGCTGAAAGATTACTAATACATTACTGCTGTACCAAAAAATGCATGGAAATGATTTATGATTTTCGCAGAAAATACTTCAAACAACAAAAATAATATGGTGACATATCTAAAGCACATGCAGTGATTCCCTTTCATCTCTGGCAATGAATTAATTCGATGCATACATACTGTGGCTACCACGTGAGAAAGAGTTCTATCAGCCTAGGTCCAACTTGGGGTGTTAGTCACTTCTTTCATTTTCCCACCTCCTCTGTATTTGGGGACTTTACAACAAATGAAAGAAGGCATTCTTTCAGCTTAGGACATAGACATAAGTCACACAAGAACAAAGACTTTAGTATCACTTTAAGCATCAAGGAGGAAATGAACTGCCTGATAACTAATTTAGTATCCCAGTCTATTTGTTAGCATTTGCTTTTTGCAATCTTCCAGGCCAATATTTGCAATTTATATCTAAGACTAGAGGTTAAAATATTCAGCTAGTGAGAAGGTCACTAAGGGGAGAAAGGAAAAAAAATAAATCCCTTGGAAAACAGAACAAAGTACACAGGGAGAAAGGTACCCTTTGCGCCTCAGTGGTCTATAGCACATTTGCCCTCTCTGCCTATAAAGTGATTTAACATTAACCACGTTTCACTCCAGCAGCCGAGCTTTATCTCCTAACCAGTACTCCTTTCTGAATGCTGCCCTGGGAAGGCGAAAGAGCACATCTATACTAAAGAATGGGAAACATACTGCCACAGGCCAGTCAGTGACTTGAGCATTTTGCCTAAGAGGTTTGCTTTCAGCAAGGAGGAAAAACAAAAACAAAAACAAAAACAAAAACCAACATCAGCAGCTTGCATGGTGAACAGCCGCCTGCTTTTTGGCAGACTTTTGCAGTGAGCAGTTCCAGTTGCTGAGTCTCGAGCCCATTCAAGAATTCCGTCTCATAGGAAGTCTTTCAAATATGGTCATCTGATCTTTCCAGCGCTCGCAAATGCACCTGCTGAGAGCCATGACGCTGTACCCCAGCTCCTACGCCTGCTTTCTGGGGGCTCAGTCTGGGGCCGGAGCAGATGAAAAGTACAGGAAAACTACACCTAGCATGGCTGCTGCTGCTGTGGGAGGCCAGGGCCCGGGAGTGGCGGTCATTCCCGCTCCCCACCCAGCTTCCCCGGCACTCTCTCTCCCAGTAGCAGGTAGGAGACTTGGTTTTGTTTGCTGGCTTACCTCGAGGAGGAGGCGGGCTCCTCACCGGGCTTTGCATGGCTGCCCCCCACGGCCTGGTCCTTGCCGCTGGGGTGATAGGCAGTTAGCACAACTCCCTGGGAACTGGAGAGCCAACTCATGGTGAGAGAAGGGGCATAATTTCTGTGATCCTGACACGGAGGGGAATGAAGTTCCCCTCTCTGGCAGGCAACTTGCTCATTAGCATGGGCCAGCTCCTCCCTGGCCAGGGCGGCTGCTCAGAGGGCGGGTCTCCCAGCCTGGGCTTCCTGGCTCTTCTGCTGCAAGCTGTGACTCACAGCATTGTTCCGACCAGGGCAACTACAGCCTGAGTGGCTTCAGCTCAGGGCGGTCAGGTCCGGTTGCCCCTACCCGGGATTATTCTGATCTGCTTAAACTGCTGAACTGCACACTTAACTCAGCAGTGTAAGCACCAGCGTGTTGGTTAGGAAACAGTGGGTTACTGTAGCGCCATTTCCCCCTTCCCAATTTCTGTTTCCATCTGATAATTTCTGCTACTTCATGTAACATGAGTAAGGGCGTTTGTTAACCTCTTCATGCATGGGGTTATGTGAACCACAGCAAAAATCAAGCAGCTGTGACAACCCTGGGCCATATGGCCCACAAGAAGGGCTCTGCAGCTGCTTATAAACGCTCCTTAAAATTACTGTGTGCTCCAGAATCTCTGCTTTTACTTAGGAGCCACCGCCAAGTCTATCACTTGTTTTACTGAAAAATTCTTCGGTACCAGAAAGACACATCTACCAATTCTCTGTTAACTTTTTCCTGAGAATAAAAGTATCATCCACCATTTGCTTGCTATCTACTATGTGTCAGCCTTGTGTGTATTTGCACTTGCATGCTGGTGTGTATAAACACATACACACAGATAGCTGTCATCAACAATGTAAAGAAAACAAAGCTAAGGACAAGGAAAGTGTTGCGGCTACTATAACACAATTACTAAGTGCCAGAAGCTGGATCTGAACTATTCTTTTTCAATAACATTCTGTCTTAAGCAACAAGCTCAAAATTTCGGAAAAATACAAGTTGTTTCTAGATTCTTTCTCCTCTAAAAGTTCCATTCTCTTTGACATCCTTAGGAATCAGAAGTTCTTTATGTTCTACTGAATTAGTCTACCTACCTGAAATTCCTCCTAATCAGGCTTTTGAGTTCATCATTCTCCAAACACTGTTTATTCTCTTCATTACTTGAAACTATGAGGAAAAAAATCCTGTTACATCTGCAGTGAACCCTCATTACAGAAGTCTTCCTTAAAAAGAGATTATTGTGGGGGGCAACCCACTTTCTGGTCCCCCTTCTGTCTCTCAATAAATTGTTCCTACTCTTTAAAAAGAGAGAGATTATTATGTCTCTCTCTGCATGCATTCTCTCCACCTCCACTTCCTTTCTACTCCCATTGCTTCAGCCACTCAGAGCCCTGTAATTAGGTGCTGACTTGTCTTACAGCAGCACTTTTAGCTCTGCTCCTGTCCCTCCTCTGAACTATCTTACACACTGATATTCCACTCCCTGCTACCTTAATGATCTCTTTCCTTGATTAAAAATCCACACTGGCTCCTCATTGCCAAGAGCTTAAACTTCCAAAATGACCCAGGACCATCTGCCTTTCTGCCTCACCTGAATAGGGCTTCCCCTCCTGTCACGTCATTCACTGTTCCCTGAGGTCACCTTGTCCTCCTTCCCCTGCCCTCCTCTCTGACTTAATCTTCCCACCTGCCGGCCTTCCGTGAATACTGACTGGAGAAGGGTTAAGTGAATTCAAAGTGTCCATTTAGATGCTACCACGTTTTAATGGTAAAATTAGCAATATCAGACGAGTGGCTCTCGTGCCCATACCAGCGCTAACCAATGATGAACTGTTCACTAGTTCAGGCAAAATGAAAATGTGCAAGGAAGAAAGAACCAAAAACTAAGTAGATTAGAGTGTACATACTTTGTTTGTATGTGTGTGTAGCACATAATGATTGCATTCCTCATGGGGAGCTGGTGCATGTATATAATACATCTTCATTCTTCTTACTTCCCTTTCCCTTTTCTCCTCCCCCTCCCTCTACATCTTGGTCCCTTCCCATTTCCAAAAGATCTACCTCCCTGTTTCCTACCATCTTTTTTGTTTTTCTCTTCAATTTACTTATACTTTGGGTTTCCCACATAAAAGAATCCGTGTGATATTTAATTAAGTTCATGCCTGGTTCATTTCACTTAACATGGTCTCAAGGTGCATCCATGTTCCTGCAAACAACTCAGATTTATCCTTTATGGGGAAGTAGTACTCCATTGTGTACAAATACCACATTTTATTTATCCATTCGCCAAGTATAGACATACGGGCCACTTACAAGATTTAGCTGCTATAAATTTGGGGATGCACATATCACTGAAATATAATTGCAGTAGGGCCCCTCCCAATGTGTGGGGGCGGGAACTTCTTACAATGTAGCAATATCAGCCTCCGTGTGTGCAGGTGTAGTCCTGACATAACTCTGTAATACAAATCATACCCAACCAGACTGTAAAATGTTAGGAGATGCCCACATAAGGGAGGCAAAGACACAAAGATGATATAAAAGGGTGCAACTACACCATGTTTACAGTCAGCCTTCGGGTACGACTCCACTGAGTCAGTGCTGGCGGGAGCAAAGCTGCTTCTGGGGAAAAAGGCCTCAGTGTCCAATGTCTGTCTCTCTACACAAAAATCCCACAGTATGAGTCTCTCATTCCATTTTAGCCGTTTTGCATAAAGACCATTTTGGAGAATTAAACACTTCTTACTACCTTCCTCAACCATTATAAAAAACCACTGAGAACCTCATGTCCTTGAAGGCATTAATTCTCTCAGCTATTGAGGGCACATCAAAGGATCTAATGTACTTACCTGGGAAAGTCGTTAATTCTCCTCAGAGACACCCTCTTTCTTTATGTAGTTGTGCACTGTGAAATGCAAAATTACAGAACCCGCTACTCTGCAGTTATTGATGGTGTGTCTATACTCTATCTTGTGGCAATTCTTTCCTCCCATGTTTTTCTATTTGTCCCTTCCCCTCCTTTATGTCCTTGAACCTCCTTTTTATCTTCCTTGATTTCTCTTCTACTTTCCCTCCTTCCTCTGTTGTATCTTTAGTCTGGGAGTCTTGCAAGGGACATCACCGTCTGTCACGAATCAGTTCAAGATAAAAGCAAATTTTGTCCACTTGCAACTAAAACAATAATTAAGTTGTATCTTTGCCTAATTATAGTCTCTTCACTTGTTAATGACATTCATAATGTACAGGTTGGAATGGGACTCTTTTATGAGTTCAAAATAATATTTGAATCCAGAGGAACCACACTTTTTAATTTCAGTGAGGCAGAAAATATGATACAAACTGATTTCCATAGCATAGTACATAAAATTTGAATCCTTCTAATTTAATTATCGAGGACATGGAAATCCTCTGGGCCCCTTCTCCCTTTCTGCAGGTCCGCTGGTATTGAATGATTGTAGGATTGTGCCTCACATATAGAAACCCAAGCATATTTCTGGAATTTTGTCACCAATTTATGTCACCAGGGTCGCAAACCTAGCCCTAATATGCCCCCTTAAAAGGCTGTTCTCATTTTTTAGATCCTGAATCTACAAAGCTTTAGCCACAATCGTGCCCTTATTCTATATTAGCCTTTTCGCATAGATCCGCTCTTGTACCCTTTTCTCAGTCATTTTAAACAAATACTGAGAAACTTATGTCCTTGAAGATTTTGATGTTCTAAACTATCGAGAGCATGCCACATACATTCCTGTTGTGAAACATCTTAAAAAGTAATTAACAACCGCAGGACAGTTCAAACATCCATTTCATTCATTATTCTCTTTAAACAGAGTGTCACAGGAAGGCAAAAGGAAGCTGGCATTTCTGTGCTCAGATAGCTGGGTAAAAATAGGGTGGAGACGGTACAGCAGGGGCTGACAATCTGACAACCATGTTCAAGAATAATGAAAAAAATTTCTCAGGTTCAGTGCAAATACTATCACAGAATTCCTTAACTGCTTTTCGTATTTTGAGATAGAAGCTTACGTAATAATCTGGAATTCTATACGAAAGGCACTAAAATTATGATGAAATCAACATACTTAAAAAAACGTTTTCAGCTCATTTCATTTTTGAGGGAATTAAATAAGGATAATGTATACATTCCTTTAATCTCTATAAGGTAATGTAGAGCCTATCTAGGGACTCAAAACCCTGTGAAAAATGATCTTTCAATCAGCAAAGTTAAAGCCAATTTACAATAATGTTTTAACAAGAGTTTGAGTAAATTAATCATCAATTGTGATGTTAAGGCATTTACCAAATAGATAAAAAGTAGATTTGTAAAGTAGCACTAATGAGGAGAGAGTATTTTACCTCCCTTTTCTGATGTTTTGGCAGGTCTTTGTAGGAATTATGCTTGAAAGTTTGCACGTTACCCAATCTGTGCTGAGGAATAAGGACTGAAAAATATCACATGTGCAGAATCTAAACCTACTTCCTAGGAAATCGCACTCATTACTAATTCTATCTGAAGCAACGAGGAATAAAGCTTTCCGCCTTCTCTGGACAACTCTAAAGGTTTCTGCGTTATTATCAGTTATTTTCTTAACTGTTCCTCCAGGGAAAAAATATGAGCCATGCTTGGAATAATGTGCAACTGCTATAGCCAGAGGCTAACTTAGGCTTCTTGGCAAACACATAGAAAGAAATATTTTTATGGTTAGAGAGTTTATTACCAATAAATAACAACTGCTAATATTTGAGTGCTTACTCTTGCTAGACATGGCCCATATGGACTCTCATTTAATCAGAAACTCAAGAAATATTAGAATGATGTCTACTTTAGAGATGAGGAATTTGACAGCACCTAGCTAGTGGGACATGTAAGCCTCGGTTTCTATGACCATTGGGCCTGAGCACTTAAACATTATTAAGGTCACAGTTATCTTGAATGACACTATTTCACTTATGAAAAAAACTAGATGAATAGCTAACAAGGTTAATAATCTATAGGAAATTTAAAATGGTTAACTAAATGGAATATTGATGTTAATGAAGTATTTTGGAGACCCACATATATACACTGGTTTCTTTTCTGATAGCTTGCAACTTCTTTTTATGTCAAATTAATTACTAGAGAAGGGTGGCAGAGAAAACATAGCACTCTCACAGGCTGTCGACATGATACCTTTCCATCTAAAATTGTTTCTGCTGACATGAAATGAAACAAAAGTACTCTGGCCATCATAATTAGGAATATCCTTTATTCTTTAATATCAGACTATTAAAGATTAGGTTTCTGGACCCGGAAGCTTATAGAATTTGTTAACCACAGGGCCTTAGTATTTGTCCACCATAGAAGCCTCAGTAAGAACAAACTTGTGAAGGTTCAACTTCATTCAACTTTGTAGGAAATCCACCCATTACACCAAGACTAGCCCAAACTAGACACTGTTCAAGGAAAGAAAGTACAAAGACCCTAATTGTTCCTCATTACTGGCTACAGTGAGACCCATGTAGCAAACATTTGAAACTGGAAGCACAAAGCCAGGAAGAACATTCTGGAAAGGGAGAATTTTCCTTTTTGAAGAATCTAAAATTGTGTCTCTACTTAGATTTGTCCAAATATAAAAGTCTTGGCCTGAAGTGGATTATGAAGGATATTCACCTTCTTGCCACATTAAAAACAAAAAAAACATTGTGATGGAGAAAACGTGGTAACATTGCCAAGCAAAGCAAAACAATGACTTAATTTGTGACCTGGACAAACGTAAGTGGAATGAAGGTCGATCTGATGTTTCAGTTTCGAACACAGTTATTGTATTATCCTTGACCAAAATACTTGATGAAACTGTACAAAGAGATCCTATCAAAAAGAATTTCTGACCGTGAACCTTTTGAGAAATTTCTAATGCTAGAAATATCCTCAGAAATGGAGAAGCAAAATTTGCCTGGAATAAAAAAATCCTAGCATTCTCCTCACAGATGGAGCACCTCAGATCTTCACCAGCGCACCTAGTTTTGTTTTTCTAGGAAGGAGAAAAGATTCACACCTCATCATGGGTCAGCGCTCTGTACAAGTGTGCACACTGTTGGCAAAAACCCTACCCGAGGGCCACGTAAGCAGTCCTCATCAGAGCTTGAGCCTAAGGACTTTTCAAAACCGGGCATCAAGAGACATGGAAAATGTTAGTGACCTCCTGTATGACACAGCACTTCACTAGTTTTCTAGAGTATGCCTAAATATCTGACTGCACTTCTTGGAGAAGTTTCTGTTTTTAAGAAAATAGAAGAATTTAACAGAGGTAGGACTTGGCTTATTTAAAAGTAATTCGAATTGGCCCATTGAATGAGTAAATCTTTTCATATTTAAAGATACCCACAAAAGGCAGAATTGATTTGTACAAGCAGGCATGCCAGCCAAGGTTGAAAACTGAAATACTAGACAAATTTTTGAATTCCATGGTTTGAACGTCACAGTTGTAACCTGGTGTGGGGAGGAACAACTCCTCATTATATCTCTGCAAGCAAACATCTCAGAACCCTTTCGCAAGTCTGCTTCTCCTCAGACAAGTGGGAGAGGAATGGTTCTTGCCTTCCTGACACAACTTCAACTCAAGGATGTTGAGGATTCTAGATTGGGCAGGCCTGACACAGGCCTATCTGTGCCCAGAGGCACATGTTCTGTGGTTTCCAACTTCCTTGTCACTGTAGACCTCTGAGGAGTAGGGTTTTCAGCAATTCTTGCCATCAAAATGAGAGCATAATAATTATGTATGAAAGAAAAACAGCTTTGTATTAAAAGTTATTTTGGAGTATTTACTTTGTCATCCGATCTTCTGTTTACTGAGAATAACATTTTAACCTTCTTTCTTAAATAAGCAAGCCATAGTTCATTTTTTAAAAGTGATACCATATTCCCTCTATTCTAAGAAATAAATTTTAACACGCTTAAAATAAGTCTATACCCTAAAACACTGTATTTGACATGCTAGCAAGACCTTTATTTACCAAAAAGTCATTAAACTTGATTCATCTTACAATTACAGCAACAAAGAATCAAGGAAATATTCTATTTCTCCAAAATTTTAATATCATTGAGTCATGTCACTGGTTACATATTCTATATCTGAAAGAATTTCCAGTGAAATTAGTAGATTTATCCAAAATTTGAAGTAGTCTTTTATTCTGATCTAGTTTTGAATCAGAAGCCCTAAGTTTCAACAGATTCTCCCTGGGCCTCCAGAAAAGATGAAGAACCATAGTTCTAGAGATAGGCCTACTTTTCACCCAAATGCCACAGTAGGCTGCACAGCATGCTATGCATACTATGCATACCTTACCCTCATCATGAAACATCTCCTAAAATAATATCCTAGTCCTAAAACAGTCTCTGCACCTGAAATACACTGTGAAAATATCTGAAAAGGTTATTTTCCTGCATTCTACTTAATAACTTGGCTAATTTGGTACAAGGGCTTAGCAAATACTGCTATAATCATGACAATCTTAGCCTTCTGACATTATAAAATACTCAAAATTATAAGGTTGGGACTATCTAAAACTTGTCTGTCTAGCCCAAACTACTTTTTTCAATAGAAGCAGCTGCTAAGGAAAGAAAGGTTAGAGAATAGCTGATCAAATGGTGACAGAGCCAAGACTGAGAAAAACATTACATGCTGACACCAAAAATACCTTCTTGGAGTAAAACTGCTCAAGTTCACAGACAACCTCAACCCAGTACCTGGCTCAACTGAAATATCTAAGAACTTACATGAGACTCTTACAAATCACTCCTAAATAACATCTTCAAAATTCCAATGCCACCCTAAACTCCTGCAAACTAATAAATCTCTCAGAAGACTGTTTACAATTCAAACACAAAAAAAATTAAATTCCATTACAAAGAGTAAAAAATATAGATTATTTCCCATCAACCTGTCTTCTCAGTAACAATATTTCAACTTTGTATTTTTCCTTAAAAGTGTCTAAGATATATTTTTCTTTCTCAATAATGAAATTACATGTCTAATATCAGATATGTCACTTTCCTGCAGGTAAAGATTAATAAGTATCAATAAACATAATAAAATTCCACCAGTCACCATGCTTCCAAGCACATTATGGTGCATTTTACATGGACATGAAATACACTCACACACTAGAGACTAGATATATTCATAAACAATAGCTTTTATCACAAATTGGCGTGAGAGAAGAAAAGCAGGAAGCTTTGGTTTGACAAGGGTAGATTATTTCCTCAGACTTTTAACACACGAGTTATAACATATTGCCTCTTCCACTTAAACAGAAGTAGTTCTTACAATTTTTCCAGAAGGTGACTGTAACCTTCCAAGTCTGAGTTTAAATCTAACACTCTGATGTTCTGGGAAATTTATATTGCTGTAAGTTATCAAGGATTCAAATCAAGGCAATAGAGCCACATTTTCGGCCATGAAAATCAGACATATATCAGAATTCTCCCCTGTAAGTCTGTCCAGCTCAAAAGCAATATTTGTCTTAACCTTGCAAAGATCATCAAAATAGAACTGTGAACAAAATGAATACATCACTGGGAGAAAACAAAGTGGAATGCACAGAGTCCTCTTCAATTTCCTTTCCTTTAAAAGAGAGTACCTTTACATTATGTTGTGCAGCCTACTGGGAACATTCACGTATTAGAGAAATGTAAAAGGAAATTTAGTAGATTCACCCTCAGACATTTTTAAAGGACTTTTTCAAAGGTTTCAGTCCAGAGAAAAAAATTCTACGACCTCAATGTGGATGAGAGGTATAAAATGAATCCATCAGAGACTCTTCCATTGATCCAAGAGCAGATACCAGGCCCCAGCAAAAGCCTCAGTGGGCTGCTTTGATGGGCACTAGCAGGCTGGCTTTTTAAAAAGCAAAGAATTCCCTATCAGCCCGTGGTGCTATTAAAGTCACATGTGGGCTCATTCTACACAGTCCCTGACTCCCTCCTAGCAAATACCAGGGAGAGAAAGGTTCAAGGGACTCACATACAACCAACACTCAAACCTTCATTTTCAGTCAAGATGGACAAATGTATGTCCATTGATAACATCAAACATGAGATCATAAATGCAAAAATAAATACAGAAAAATATACCTCAATACAGAGGGAACATCTGAAAAGAAGTGGGGCAGTCCAAGGGCTGTTCACGGGTACACAACATAGCAGTGTGCATCCATGGTTTCCCCCAGGCTTTCCATAGGAACCATTTACTATTTTATAACTAGAGAAAATGCTGATAAACAAACATTTGGAGGACAGTGGGATTTCAGGGCTTTCTACAGGACCCGGAACTAAGACAGATTCTAACACACAGATTCTGGTCAACCATTTACAGAAGCCAGGGTATGTCCCCAGTCAAAGTGCTGTGTTGCTACATAAAAGAAGTAAGCACTAGTGCTCTGTGTCATAGCACAACAACAATGTATTCGCACTGTATTATGCATACATTTTATAAAGAACTAGAACAGAGGAACTTGAAGTTTCCTAACACAAAGAAATGTATGTGTTTAAGAGATGGGCATGTTGATTACACTGATTTGCTCATCATGTACCCTGTGTACATATCACTTCTTGGCCTTTTGGCTAAGACCAAGTGTGCATTGTGTACCGGTCCCATTACACTGTACCCTGTAAATGTAGACAATTACTATTTAACATCAACTTTAAAAAGTTCTATGAAGGATCCAAGATGGTAAAGGGGAAGCAGATTCAGAAATTCCACATAAAAGTACGTAAGTGCGTGTTAGAGATTTCTTGTGCCTTGCAAGTATTCAGTCTGTGTTCCACCTGCTGTGGGAAACAGCCCAAGGTGAGCAGGAGGCAGCAGTGATAGAATCACATCTCTGCAAAGAAGAGCATGATGCCTGGCTGTGAGGAGCACGGCTGGAGGCAGAGCAGGGAAGAGAGATCAGGCTCGCAGTGCGCCGGAACCTGACGGCCTCCACTTCTCCCCTGCATCCATGCTCCACACAGCAGGGTCCAACGCCGAGACTTTGTGACAACGCATTCTTCAGGGCCCTGCAGAATGTGGAAGTGCAGATGGGAGGAGCCCCAAATCATCCCTTCTAACCTAGATGAATGCTGATGTCGAACCAAGGGTGAGAGGACAGGCCTGATGGTGACGGCCTCAAGCAACTGTGCTCAAGAAGGACCAAGAAGACAGGTGAAGAAAAGTGTTGAAAACTCCTTTCGTACTTAAAATCTTCACTCTCTCTAGCCATTCCTCCCGGACAACTGATCGTCCTGAATCTACAACACTGATGAGTCCTTGATATAGCTCCATTTCCACACTAGGAGTCCCCCATAAGACCACTGAATTTCAAAACTGGTTTAATTTTTAAATCAAGGGTAAAGGGTTCAAGAGGGTAGAAGAAGAACAACCAGAAAGATGAACTTACCAAGCAACTATGAGGTTTCAGGTGTTTGCTACATCCTTTAAAAACATTTTCTTTCTCCTTTCGACATACAGGGTTAAAAAAATCTTCAAGGTGCTTTGGTGACTTAATTGCCCAATATTACACAGTTAAGCCTTGGCAGTCTGGAAACAAGTGAGGCTTTTACATTTAAGTTTAATGATCATTTATTAAATAAATAAGCCTATTTCCTTGTTACTTCTTTTGCAAACTAAAAATGAAATTACTAGATTAAAAAATGTTAAGGCTAAAACAAATCTCATGTTTAAAATGCTTCAGGTGAGGGCGCAGGGTTTGAAAGATGGCGGATGATGTGGACCAGCAACAAACCACCAACACTGTAGAGGAGCTGCTGGATCTCATCAGACTCAGCCTGGATGAGCAAATCTATGTGAAATGAGAAATGACTGGGAGCTTTGAGGCAGACTATATGCTTATGATCAGCATTTAAATATGATACTGGGAGACGTGGAAGAAACTGTGACTACTATAGAAATTGATGAAGAGACATATGAAGAGATATACAAATCAACAAAACGGAACATCCCGATGCTCTTTGTCCAGGGAGACGGTGCTGTGCTAGTTGCCCCTCCACGAAGAGTTGGCTGAAATGGAGAATCTGTCCTGTGTGGAAACAGTTGCCTCTTTAACTGCACAAGACATTCAGAGGACAAGGCTGCACACACACTGCTACTGAGAAATAGCCAGGGGATTTATTGACCCCTGAAATGAGTTGATTTGCAAATACCTTACAACATTTGAAGCTAAGTAGCATTTTTGCTTTTCTTTTAGCCTTCCACTAAACATGTTCACCAAGGTGCTGGACTCTTTCCCAGGAGTTGATTTGCTCTTTACATTAAACTCAATGTTTCCTTTTTAATTTAAAAAAAATAAAATAAAATGCTTCAGGCTAGATCAAAAAATTATAGAAAGTATCCCAGTACCTCCCCATAACTCCTCCACTGCCTGTGGTTCTGCCCTAGCATAATATGGATAACTTGTTTTAGGATTTGCACCAAGCTCTGAAGTTCTAATAGTGAGCTCTACTTTCTCTAGAAAGCCATTGTCACAGTGTTGCTCTATCCAAGCAACAGAACAGCATGAACTGATTTATGGATCAAATGTTTTTAGACATTTGGTTTATGCCTTCATGAACCCATTTTCTGCAAACAATGAGACAAGAAAACATCTGCTCCCCAAAATGCTGAGCCAGGTGATATAATATCCTTTTCCCTCTTCCTTTTCCTCTGCTTTAAATAGAGGCCCATCCTTGTTTACAGGATGAGGGCAAGAGGTAAAGTTCTTTCCAGAAAGGATGCAGGGTATGATATTGTTATCAGCGTATTGTGTAGAGTCCTTACCTTGGCTGCCCAAGGAGATTTATCAAGAAAAGAGTAGCTAAGTTCTCACCTCTGTGAGTGTCTAACTGTGAGGACCCTCCTGGAGCCCTGAAGGGCGTTCTATAACCGAGGGCTCCTAGCTCATTTACACCACTAAACTTGTTTCCAAATGAGAAAGTGACATATTCCTACCTAACCAGCTGTTCTAAGACACAAAAAAGCTGATGAGGCCATAGGGGGAAAAAAGAATAGGCATCCACTGGATTTTATTCATTGAATGTCTGCATACACAGAACCCTAATAGCAATGTCTTTTTTGCTTTTGTTTTTTTTTTGGTACCGGGGATCAAACTTGGGTCCTTGCGCTTGCACAGCAGTCAGCAAAACCACTGAGCTAAATCCCTGGCCCTCCTAATAGCAATGTTTTATTCCCATCATACACATAAAAACACTGCCACTCAAAGATTAGTGGGAGAGAAAACTGTGCTCAAATTTAAAGTAAGGTGGAAAAAAAAAGGCAGACACAGTACTCAGAATAAAATTTCTTTGATCCAAAAATCCATGCTTTTCCCATCATTCCACCCTGTGTATAAGGCACCATAGGCTTTATTAAGGTGAACTTGGCCTTGTTACTGTACCTTGCCAAACCTAAGGATTTATCCTTCATCAGACCCTCCAGTCATTAAAGCTCCAGTAAAGAAAAAATGCCGTCAATATGATTATGACCACCACCAACAGTGAGCTGCACCCAGTTTCAGAAATTTAATGTGAATGAAACACAATCTTAGAATCAACTAAATACAGAAAAAAGATCAATATGACTATTTTTTAAATTTCACCAAAGAGTTATAAATTTGGCTCTGTTAAGATTTACTGAGTATTTTAACAAATGTCTTTAACAAATGACATTGATCTTTATTCGGCCAATATTCATACATTTATTTAACCTCTATTTGCACTGCCCTGACCCTCAAGGACAAGAGATATGTGATGAATAAGAAGCAATAAAGTGTCATGGTGACAAGGATAGGAGACTGGAAAAGTAAGAGAAGGTACAGAAAACAGAGCAATCTTTTCATGATGAACTCAAATATCAAATTAGTTGTAAGTACCTCATTTTTCATACAAATAACTGACTTAGCATGAAAACCCCTATTCCAGACTTCTCTGTTCACCCTTAGAAGACTTCCTGGACTGTGGTGTGGTAGCTCAGGGCTGAAGTGCCCCAGCACTGAGGCAGGGTATCTAGAGTTCAAGGTCAGTCTGGACAACTTAGAGAGTTCAAGGCTGGCCTGGATTACATAGTGAGATCCTGCTTACACACACACACACACACACACACACACACACACGCAAGGACTCACTGCTTCCTTAGAGCAGCACAGTCTCAGCAATAAGGGATGATTTCACCAGAACTTTCCCAATCCTGAATTCCTGAAGCTTTGCATGTCACCACCTCTACCTGCCATGTTCCCTGGCTTGGTCTTGGGACTCCTGGCCACACTCTGAGATTGTGTTTTGATGACCTGCACTCCAGTGTTTTCAGGACAAGTTTGTGCATTTTCTAGGTGTTCACATGAATCCCTGAGGCAGACCCTGAGACCTCATTACATGCTCTGGATCACTTAACAAGGGCTCATTTATTCAAGATTTGTGTTTCGCACCTGCCGGTTAGCTTACTGTGACATTACATACTTCTGCTACAGTTTCTTGCATTCTCATGTATTCTTATTCTTCCCGTCCCCTCCCCTGGGATTAAACCCAAAGTATTGTGCATGCTAAGCAGGTACTCTGCCACTGTGCTGCACTGCCAGCCCACCATCATTCACTTTTGAAAATCAAAGCCACTTACTTGTCCCACTAATTATCAAAAGAAGATAATCTCCTGCTACCTTTTTGATAGGTATGGAACTTTCTCTTAATTCTTCATTTGCTGGATTAACATGAGGTCATTGTGTTAGTTTTAAAATGTCATAAAGAATGCCAATTCATTTGTTTATTGTTCATAAACATAAAGAATGCCAATTCATTTGTTTATTGTTCATAAAGAATGCCAATTCATTTGTTTATTGTTCATAAAGAATGCCAATTCATTTGTTTATTGTTCTATGAAGATGTGTTCCTTGGCCACCCATCAGTTTATTTATTCAGCAAATACCTCTGACATACTACCTACCGATGCCAGGAACTGCCTTTGTCAATAGTAACATACTGGTGAATAAGATGAAAGAATGCACTTACAAAAGCTAGTTTGCCTAAATTCTTACAACTCTTGGTTGAGAAAATGCATTAAAGTGCCAATTAAATGCATCTCTGTCCTATTTTTTGTTTCTATTATCTCTATCCATCCTTCCCTTCACTTCTATTTGACATATGAAGACACTGTTTGCTTAGTCAGAAAGATTAAGCAAATTATAAGCAGTAGAGCTAGGAGGGTTTGGAGTTGATCCTATGGTTTACATCGATCTCATGGTTTACTAAGGCTAACTGCTCATAACATCTATTCTGAAATGGGTGCATTAGCATGGTTAGAAGTTCCAGTCTCAGGCTGGTTTGTGTTCTGTCAGTTTGAGTATTGCTGTCATTAGTGGAGCCTCAGACCATATTGTGCAAGCAGCAAGAACTACAGTACTCCAGATACGCTTAAGTCTGTCTATTAAGTAGGCAGACAAGATGTCTGGATGTCTATTTATACCTAAGGAAAGACCGTGGATCCATATTTTAATCATACAGTGCTCCATACATTGTCTCTATAGTTAACTAGCCTTACCCTTGTAAGGGAAACATTAGCCTATTAATATTTCTCAGACTTTGTAGGTGCTGAGATTATACTGTTGTCATTGGAATCTTGCTACACTGGCCCATGACAAAGGTGGTACACTCTTACACTGAGTCAACAACTGTTCCCAATTACTCAATCACCTTGGGTCAAAGCCAACTATGTGGTGAAGCTCTTGCCTAGTAGCTTACTGTCCTTCTCTTTGCTCTGTCTCACTGTAAGCGGGGTTTGGATTGTTCTTTTAGGTCTTTAAATGAGTACTGCCAATGTACATACATGGCTTGGCATTCTACCAAATGAAAGCCTTTGTCACAGGGGAGAACTAGCTATTCACTTACATCTCCCCGAGACATCCTCTAGGAAGGTCCAATTACTGAAATATGAACAGCACTTCAATGTATGATCATTTCTGAGAGATGATGTCCTCAGAATAGTCTGGCTCTCCATTCTACCACTGTCATATTAGATGTACACTTTTCCTCTCCATACACAGATATACAAAGGTGATTCGAAGATCCGTGTGAATGTTTAATTTTTTTTTAAAGTTCTACAGTAAAAGACACATTGCCAAGAAGGATGATGTGTATTCACAGTGAGCAGAAGTATTTTGAGGAGTTTGATGAGGATTGATGGCAAATATATCTTTTACTGTAATAAAGTTTTTAATTTAAACTTTCAGCATATTTCTTGATCACTGTTCATTGATCAAACTTCCTCAGCAATTTCTGTCATATGAAATATTATGCTGTGTCCTCATCCACCTTATTTACCACATCTGGCACTGTGCTACTTCTGGCTTCCCCAAAGTCAAAATGACCATGAAAGGTACATGTTTTAAATTGATTTAGGACATCAAGGCAGCCACGACAGTGCAACTGAGACACTCATGAAGGAGGGCTTCCAGAACTACTTCAGAAAGTGGCCAGAATGAGGGATAAATATGTTCGAGGTACAGGGGCTGGGGTATTTTGAAGGGGATTAACGGCAAAGTGTAATACTGTAATAAACATTTTTAAAGTCACTGTTTTTAGTACATCTTGTATGGACTTTACAGAACTTATGGGCAGAAAGTTCCAGCCATCCCCCTTCTCTCAATATAACAGCCAGCACACAATTGCTCAATGGTGTATGTTGCCAAAGCAAATGCCACTGATCTGGCCAAAGGCACAAGGACTGCAGGGACCCTGCTTCCCCGAGGAAGGAGGTTATTGACTGGTTGGTACAAAACCTGAAGTGGTGCACAGTAAATCTGCAAGAAGAGTTCATTGACTGGTAGGATAAATGCTGGAAGTCTGTGGGAAGAATAGGCTGTTTCTCTGAATCAGTCCTTGTAAATGCAACCCTGTATCACCTGTGAAGGGAAAGGAACACCAGGTCCACATTCTGGAACAGGAAGGAAAATAATTATTTCCACTCTCTTTTATCCCCTCTCTCTCAAAGAAACCAGAATCACTATCACGTCAGCATGGACTACTCTGTCCATAGTCACAACCCATCTTCGTTTTACTTACTGAGCTTCAGAATACGATAAAAACACATCAAGAACATAAAGTCCACAGCACTGCATGAAATTACCACTTTCATCACTAATCAACAACTATAATTAAGCCTAATTATAAATTACAAGGATCTAATTTTAGAAGACCTTTGCTGTATAAGTCCTAGACATTTGAAGCGTTATTAACTTAGCTACTTGAAATTATTCCAGGGCTGGAAGCAGCCTTTGTGCATTCTTGCCTAGGAATGGCCCCACCATTAGAGTCTTTTCCTCAGGCCTTTAGGGGCAGGGGCAGGAAACCATTTGGTACAAGTTGAGCAGCTCCAAAAAGGTGTCTCTATGCCCTCTGCCCAAATCTTTCTTCTTCTGACGCCTGAACCTTCCTCTTGGATTTCAGTTTCTGTCTTAGTCATTCTCCTGAGGAGCTGCTCACAGGAGATGAGGTGAATACAAATCCCAAAAGTTTAACAAAGACAAGGAGATCTCTAAGCTAGGCAAGACTCTTGAACAACTTTGTCCCAAATACACAAAGGCACACCAGAGGGTGTAACGTCTTATTTCTAGCTTTGTACCACCATCGATTGTGTTTCCGTGGGGTTTGGAACATATTCAGCTGGAACTGAAATGACAAAAGTATCATCTTTGCCAAACAGTAAAAGGACTGACATCAAAAAAGGGGAGAGCCACTGTGGTCATTTGAAGGCTGCTGATGGATGGCATCCTGCTGGGTTTTCTGAATTATGAATTCTGAACTTTGGAAGCCCTGCACCCCTTTCTCCTCCCATGATGGGTCTGTGATGTATTTATGGCATGCATTTCAGTGATGGGGGGCTGGCCCTTTAGGTATGACAGTGACCACCATCAGCTGATTAAGGGGCCAAACATCCCAACCTTGGGAGGTGTGGGGCATCCAAGGAGGGTGAATAGCAAGAGAAACCAGGGGGAAAGTCTGCTCCTCTCACCTCTTCCTCCTTGAAGGCTTCTGACAGGGAACTGCAGATCACTAAGGAGCTGGTCATGTCTCCCGGAACATGGGCAGTGGTCGTAATGATCAGCTGTTCCTGACCATCACAGGATGCTGAGCATTCATCAGATGCAACTGGGATGTGGACAGCCTAGCAGGGACTTGCTCTGGAAGAGACAGCTAGGAGTAGGGGTTTATCTTTTCTGTTCAGGATTGCCTTTATCTCAAAGGATATCTGCAGCACATAGCATGAGACAGTGGGTGTGCCAGGACACTGCAGAATACAGTCAGCATAGTGCCTGCCACACTGACCCTCGCCTGCTGCAGCCCGAGGGGGAGCCCATCCTCAACGGCAGGCTCTCACATCCACCCACCTCCAGTCAGGGAGGAGCAGTTTCCCGGGTGCTGGGTGAAGGCTGCTGCTGCCCAGGATCCTGGCTTCCAGATCCGGTGCTCTGGGAAGCTAATCAGTTCTGTAACTCTGTGTGCACTAACTTTTTTATGCCTCCATTTCCTCAGGAAACCATGTAAGGGTTGGATTGTACGGGTGTTGGATGCCTTCTGGTCTTGTTGATCATCTAAATCGCCCAAAGGGTACCATTCATTACATTTGTTCACTGTGTGTCATGCCCCTTTTCTAGTGCTTTTCACACATATACTTTAACCCTTACACAATAGGAGAAGACATCATCCCCATTTTACAGGAAAAAAAAAAAAAGACAAATCCCAGCACTGTGGGAGGCTGAGACAGGAAGATTTCGAGTTCCAGCTCAGCCTGGGCAACTTAGTGGATTGAGAAAAACCATATTTCAAAATAAAAAATAATATATAGGTCAGTGTGAAGGCCGTGGGCTCAAAGCCCAGTACCTGGGGGAGCGG
>NW_004624753.1:3989019-4005176 GCF_000247695.1 Heterocephalus glaber
AAAAATAGTTTACAAAGGCTTCTACCTTGCTTACACTTATTCTGAAGATTTTGAGTAAAAAGGTATGTTTTCTTTACACACACACACACACACACACACAAAACAACCAAACAAACAAAAATCCCACAAAACCCCCACAAAAATAAGATTGAATATGAAAATTTTTATAACCATTCTATTTTTCCAACTGGTGACTTCACTTTCTCCCCTGCTTTCTAAAGTGCCAAAGCAAGGGAGCGGATTCATATTTTACACAAAGTTGCATAAACCTGGGCCATTCCTCTGACAAGCCGCCGAGAAGGCAGGCGACGGTGATACGCAGGTACTAAAATCAAAAGCAGCCTCGGAAAAAAGGCAACCTTCTGCCCCAGGTTCTTGGGGTTAAAATGCCTTCATGGGGTGGCAGCCACCACTTCGATATCAAATGTTTTCCACTCACCTGTCATTTAATCAAGCATTAATATGCAAAAGACAATGTTTTTACCTTTAGGATAATGAGGTGAGCTTTCAGCTTTAATTTGGTTGCCACCTGCTGGCTAAAAGACAGAAATCTTCCCTCTGCAGCAAAAACCGCTTGGCAACTCAGAAGGACAAAAGTAAACAAGTGAAATCTGTGCAAATCTGTTTACATGAGCAAAGTAAGTAGAGTTGACATCAAGTTATCTTCTAAAGGGGAAGAGAACTTCTATTTAATGCGTCTGTGGCAAGCGGGCACCCTGCTGGCTGCTTCAGATGTATTAGACCTCATCAGCTCTGAACCAGGCGACACAGCACCATTTTGGAGAAAACAGACCGAGCCACCAAGAAGTGACAGTGAATTCAAAATCAGGTCTTGCTCACACATAGCTTTTTTCATCAACACATCACCTCTCCACATCCCAAGAGTCTTCTCTACCCCGCTGTGCCGGAGTAACTTCGTATGACACAGGAAACGTTCCCAAACTGAGGCTTAGCAACTGTGCTACAACTCCTGCTGAGTCACAGAGTCCTTGTCCTGACTCACTGAAGCCAGGGTAGACAGGTAAATAGTTCATAACTGGCAGGGAGGCCCATCCACCATTAGTCAAAGGAAGGCACCATGAGGGCACTGAGAGAGCTCAACAGAAGGGACGGGTGGCCTGAAGCAAATGGACCTGTTCAGGTCCACTGAGGTCCACTCAGAGCTCGCACATCTCACACCCCCAGCACTGGGTGTTGTCCAGTACATATGCGGCCCAGCGCTGGCCTTGAGGAGCTCACATACTGGCTGCCAGGCACAAACATTAAAGGGTTCCATACTCAGAGCTCCTTCCCAACCACCATCTCCTTTTGGCTTTGAGAAATATTACTGAAAATAACAATGGCTAGTGTTGGACCGAAAACTGTGTCAGACATTGTTCCAAGCATGTCTGTATGGGATCCAATTCAAAGCTCATGCGATGGTCAGAGATAACCAGTGTCTTTATCACTGATGTAAGGGAGCAATTCAACTAACACCACACTGGTCTCTCAAGTGACAGAACTGGCATTCAGACACAAATACCTTGCAGCACGCCTCCCTTTCCACCCCTTCACCACTTAGAGACAAGGCTGTGTGTCCTCTAAGAGAAGGACGATTGCTCTTGTTTCATGAAGAATGGGAGCAGAGAATTCCAGCAACTTGCCAGCTGTGGCATGTTAAGTAGTCAGCAGAGCTGAAGAACTAATTCCCCAACCACTGGTCTATCCGATTCTCTACTACATACTACCACCATGTTGCTTCCAAAATAATGAAACAACTATGAAGAATACCCAGACCTATCACCTGAGAAAATTCAAGGTCAAGTTGTTGAGAAAAGAACTAGTAGTAGTGGTAAGAGGGGAGTGGGCTTATTCCAAGCAAGACTGCTTGGAGATTGTCAGTTACTTTTGGATCCAGCCCACCAAGGCATGAGCTCCTCCGCTGTCTTGGAAGGCAGCTCCCCTCTGCAGAGACCTGGCACCCAAAACACAACTCTGCAAGTGAGAATGATGAACTGGACTTCAAAGCAGCATGTGCACTACCACTTCCGTGCTCATCCATTTAGAATAATAGTTGTCAACCGCTAGGGCAAATGCACATGCCAGCTTAATATTCCAGAGTAACCCAGACATGAGCATTGCAATTCACTCCAAACACCCCTATGACAGTCACACCCATGCAAAAGCATTATCCTCAGGTGAAACCTGGAAGTTTTAGAAAGAATAACAATGATCATTTCATAAACACTTCTTACACTTGTCTAAACTTATAACTGGAAGAGGGAGTTATTATTGGCACTTACTATTAATCAAAATAATGACACTGGAGGCAGCAAATAATGAGACAGACAAATCAGAAAATTAACCTGCCCAGAATTAAAGCAAAAGAATTAGAGACAAAAAACCACGGCTAATGACTGCCAGTGAGTAAATGTAAAGGAATTCAACAAAGGTTTCTTCTTTGATTGATTCTTTTTATTTAATTTCTAGGGCAATAATGCTTAGAGGGCTCCTCCTCCACCACCATAGAATGAAGTATTTGTTTAAGGGCAGGGAATAAAAGGGGGGAAAAGCAAGAAGTGCAACTGTTAACGCAGAGGATCCCACAGAGGATTTTGTAAGTGAGTTCTTATTTCCATTGTTTAAAACACCTGAACATCATTGCCAGTAGCTTGGAGACAGAGGCATCATGCTCTGACTCCAAGCTAAATAGACTGTATTTGTTAACTTCTGAGGTAAAGTTTCAGAAAAAAAAAAAGTGTGTGCCTACAGAGGATTATGGAGGTGGTACAAAATTCCTAAAATATCTCATATGTGAAAAACTACAAGGAAATCGAGATATTTATCCACGAGAAGGAAAAAATAGACACAGCAAACATTTCCTGAAAGTGTATATATACTAGATCTTGTGCTAAGTGCTTTACATGTATTAGTTCATTTAATTCTTACAACAGCCACATGGGGTATTACTTCAATTCACAGATGGAAAAAACCAAGGAATGGAAATGCTCAGCCCTCTTCAAGGTCCTAAGCTGACAAACAGGAAGTTAAAACCTTTCTGGAGGCCCCTCCCCTACAGCCTACGCCTCTGTCAGTCTGCTCAGAGTCAGGGGTCAGCACCTGACAACGGGACTTGGGGGGACTCAATGCACCCTCATTCCATCATCAAAAAGAGTTTTTATGATCATGAAACCAGGTTTTCATAACCCAGCTGTCCTCATTCCAGTTATTTGAAAACACAGTGAATGGGAATAAATTTTTGTTGCTCTAGCAGAATTAGAAGGACTAGGATAGCAGAGAAATTAATTGTCTCTAATATATGACAGTTTCTGGCACTATTCAAGAGTAAAATGGAACCCAGAGATATGCAGAAGAAAATAAAATGAAAATACAGGTCTCAATCTCATTTAATGTTGAATATATTGACACTAGCAGTATTTTAATATATTTCCTAGTAATCGTATTCCAAAAGTCAACCCTGAATTCAATTTGATAACACAAAATTCTAAAATTGTAGTCTATCTTTAAATTGTTACATTTTCCTATCTTTGAGGCAGTGTCTTTCAAAAGAATTAATCAAATTTAGAAACCTGAAATGCTAAAATGACTTCAGTAATTTGAGCCAGTTTAGATATAATTTGGAAATGCTAATAAAAATGTTTTAAAACAATCAAGAAAAGCTTTCACGTTGACAGTGTTTATGGAATAATCCATTCTTAAAAATCTCGATATTTTTTCTATCAAAGTAAGGGTATGGTAAAAAATTAAGATATTCATAGAAAATCTATGCTACTCTAAAAATCAAATGGCCATTTCTGTGGGCAGCGAAGCACAGGCTTGAGTCTTATTCTCAATTTCTATCCATTTTACTGAAGGTTTGGAGCTCTCAGCTAGGTGGTGGAGTCTGCAGTGGGAAGCCCACCAACATCTGCACTCCAGTTGCCCATGCTGTCAGTGGGAAAATTACAGGAAGTCCCCACAGAACTTTCAAAACTGACAGCACTGAGCATCTCTCATCTGTGATCCAAAGAAACCTGAAGCCCGGATCAGCTCCTCAGACAGCAGGACCACGGCAGGCAGACTAAGGATCCACTGGGTGGACATCGAAGGAGAGGTTATGGGGATCAAAGAGGTCAGGGAGGCGGGACCCAGGAAAGGGAAGACAAAGAAAGAGAAACACACTCCAGTGACCACCGCCACTAGTGAGAAACTGAGCCCCATCTTTCTCAATTAGTAGCCCCTCCTAGCTGAACTCGCCTGATAATTCCTTGTTTGTCTTTTGTTTCTGTAATATTGCCACCTGAGCACATATCCCTAAAAGTACTGTAGAGTTTTACCTTTTTTTTTTTAACTTTCTATAGATGGAAAGATAAAATATGTATTTTCTACTGCCTGGGCTTTCCTCCCTTACAATTACATTCACAATATCTCCCTCCATTGTTCAAATAAGTGTGGCTTATTCATTTAATTGTCACACAGCACTCCTTTATAGACAAAAAACAATTTATCCACTCTATTATTATCTTCTATCTGAAAACTCTTGCCTTTTAAAATTTTATTCATCCTTTACAGATCAATTGAGTGAATAATAAATATCTTTATGTTTTACTGTCCTTTCTTGAATAATCTAAACTTAGAGGCAATCCTAATTTTGCTTAGATTAGCCAAAACCTGAGATGCATGTGCTATGGTTTGGGTCCCTCAAAGGTCCCTGTGGCCTGGTCCCCAGGTGGCGCTGTGGGAAGCTGGAGGAATCTTGAGCTGAGGCCTGGTGGCAGTGTGGAACCCCTACTGATGGGGCCCTGGGAGGACTGTAGGCCCTTGATCACCCCCTATTCTTAGGCTGTCTGGCTCATGAGGTGAGCATTAACTCTCCCCCACACTCCCTGATATGCCATCCGGCACCCCCCAGTCTTAGGGACCTCCAAAGCCTTAAGCCAAAAATAAACCTTCTCTTTAGGGTTAATTATCTCAAGTGTTCACTGAAGTAATGGAGATCTACCCAAATGGCCCTGTACAAGCAAATGGACACAGTGCTGTATTTTCATACAATCAGCAAGTTTTAAAATTTGGCTTTAAATACAAGATCATAGGAAAATTTAAAAAATATCATAACAAGAAAAAACAGACACAACAACACACCCATATAGCTCATTCTAAATGAAATTCAAAAGGACAATGATAATCAGTGGAGACAGGTCAGTGGGGATTTGGGAGCCAGTGGGACAGGGCACAGGAGAAATCCTACGAGGATGGAGGTTCACGGCACCTCGATGACCACCAGGGTGTGCGAGTGTGTACATGTTCACCAAGCCGTGCACTGAGCACACCTATGTTTCTCCACAGGCAGCCACACCTCTATAAAGCTGACAGTAAAGGAAAAGTATCTACCATTCTTAGAAAAAGCTGGCTACTAGGCATATTTCTAAACACTGCATATCGAGCAGTGAACAAAATACGGTGTTATTAAAGAGAAAAACAATACATTGTGATTGTAAACCTCTGACTGCAGTAAAGTACATGGCTATCAACATAATCTGAACTGCAACCTTTCAGAACACTGCCTGTTGGATTCCTGTGTTCATGACACCCCAGTGTCTATTACTGCATTAACACACAAGCACTAAGGACTCAGTTTTAGACACATATATAAAAGCCAAATAAACATAAATAAAACTACTTACCCATAGTCCCTCCCACAGGCTGTTTTCTTTTTACACTGGCTAAATTATTTGTTCTATTATTGGAACACACCTAAATTAACAAGGTGTTTTTAGCCATAAATTCTAGGATCCCTTCCACATTGAAAAATACCCCATTGCAACTGATTCATTTCTCATTAAAAAACAAAATACAGTTGATAAAACATGAAACATCCAGGATATGTTTTTTCTATAACTTGGCACAATAAATAAAGGAAGCGTGGATCTTGGTGTCATTTGCAAAGTTAGTTTCAATCTTAAAAATGGATATACCAAGTCTGTTGAGACTTGTTTGGGCTTGAGATTCCTTAGCCGAAAGCACTGAATATCATCAGGAATTGTAGAGACTTTTAATGCATAAAGGATCTGTAGCTTTACAGAGATGGGGTGGAAATAGGGTCAGGCCTAATAATGAAGGGTGCTAGGGGAGACCGAAGCTTGAAGCAGCACTGTTGCCCGAGGGCCGATCAACACAGTGGCCAGTGGATTCAGGAAAGAGTGCAAGTCTTTTCTCGCCCAAGGAAAATCAGAACTTGCATATTAAAGTGATCCTCCTGGAGGTCCTCCAACTAGATAACAATTTTCTGTTTTGTTTAATTTTTGTAGTACTAGAGATCAAACCCAGGGCCAATCTACCACTGAGTTACATCCCCAGCCCTTTTTACTTTTTATTCTGAGACAGTCTCCTGAAAAGTTGCTCAGGCTGGCCTCAAACTTGGATCCTTCTGCCTCACTCTCCAAGTATCTGGGATTAGAGGCATATGCCACCACACCCAGCAATAGCCTTGTTTTTAATGAACGTTCTCCAAACTTACTTGGCTATTTACAATGTTCTGCTTCTACTCTCTACTTACATGACAGTAAGGAGCATCTCAGTGTAAGGTTACACTTTGGAAACAGTGGCATATCAGGTGATCAGCCTGCTAAACTCTTTGCTATAATCTTCCCACCTTTACTACAGTGTCAGTGCTAAGTTGTCCCTTGGGCCACCCTTGATGGTAAATGTCTCTCATCCTTTAAATTCAAGTAGGACCTCCTCTGCTTGGCCTGGAAAGCTCAGGCAAACCTCCCTTGCACTCCTATTACACATTTCAAATGTCTTTGCTCTATTTCCATAACATATTAAAATTGATTGTCTTCTTATATAACCCCCTACATACAAATCTAAAACTAAGCTTCCTAGATAGTAGAACTTTTGCATTTTTTATCTTGGATAGTCTTAAAAACTGAATGATTAATAAATAATAGTACAGTCCAAGCACTTTCCAGGGAGGGAATCGAAATGAAAACAGTAAGGGCTAGGATACAGCTCAGTGGTGGATCACTTGTCTTATGTGCAAGTTCCCGAGGTCAATTCCCAGCACTGAAAGAGTCAGGTGTCTATATTCTATTTGTCAACTAGTGCATGAGGTCTGCAATCTTACTAAATGAGTACATAAGGCTCCAGATCTCCCGTTTACCATCCAATTGAAAAACAAGTGGACTAAATGCCACTGAACTCTGTACTTAATTAAAATAAGTTTTATGGCATTTATATTTCATCATAATAAAGCAAATGAAAAGAAGCATTTGACTGTTATGGGAGTTAGAAACATATTTAGAGCATTAATATCTACAATGTTTTAAACAAGTTTCTCTGATAGACCAACAATTTTGAAATGTATTGAGCTGAAAGTGAAGCAAAACTGGGGGTAACCACAAAGCAAGGAGGAAAGATAATAAAAGCAAAGATACATGATTTTATTATGAAATTAAAACACAAAGACCCCCTAGAGAAACTAGAGAAAATAAAGCAGTACTGCAAATGATACCTCCATTGGTACCACTTAAATTGCAAGAGACAGCTCACGGCTTTTGTGCAAATATAAAGTTAGCCAGTTTTTTTGGTTTTGGTACTGGAAATCGAACTCGGGTCCTTGTGCTTGTGAGGCAGGCGGTGGAACCACTGAGCTACATCCCCAGCCAAGTTAACCAGTTTTACAACAAAATGGACTCTAATTCCACATCAGAATGTGATGATGAGAAATACACTTCATGTGGTCCATAGTCCATTCCAGAAGCTATCCCCACAGGGTGGTTTCTTGGGGACTTTGATACCTGAGAGAAGCTGTAAAACAGAACACTATTTTGAAAAGTTCTCATAAATTACCTTCAAAGAGGACAACACTTGTTTTTTTAGACTAATCTTATCAACTTTACAAGCATATTACTTATTTACTCCAGAACTTTAACCAAGAGTTCTAATATGTATAATGTACATAGAAAAACCAACTATATTTTTGATCTATCATTGACATGACTTATAAATACTCAAATCAAACACATTCTGGTTCTTTTATTTTTGTCATCCTTAAAATCAAAGCACTTTTTAAAAGTTGGTTTAACCAAAATTTTCCAGGTTTTTTCTTGTAAGCTTTGATTTTTAAAAAATGATCAATGAAATAAATATACATAAAATCACAGAAAATTTTGTCAAACCAACAACAGAAAAAACAACTCTTCTGGAAACATCTGCAGTACAGTAGGCAAACAGCAGTAGTAACTTTTTTTTGTACCGGGAACCAAACTCAGGACCTTGGGCTTGTGAGGCAGGCACAGTGCCACTGAGCTAAATCCCTGGCCCATAACTTCTTTTAATAAGAAAACATTTGGGAATTTTCTCTATCACCTTTTGTAGCTGTTATTCTTCTTAAATGAGGACAAAAATTTTTAAAGTATTACCTATTTTCATTCATGATTTTGTAGGGCATAAGTT
The DNA here is from genome assembly GCF_000247695.1 of Heterocephalus glaber. Next base: position 3,997,456 of record NW_004624753.1, read on the forward strand.
TTAACATTTTCCACCACCTTTTTATTGAGATCAAGACTAAGAATTCCTGTACTTTTATAACTTTTGAACCTGTTCCTAAAAGTTCATGTGTTGGAAACCTAATCCTGCAATTTGAATCTTAATGGTATTTGGAGGTGGGACTTAGTGGTAATAGGGACTGGAGGAGGTCCTGGGGGTGGAGCCCCAGGGTGTACTTAGTGGTTTTATAAAAAGTGCCTTCCCCATGTAATGCAGCCCAAGGCCCTTTCCTCATGTCAAGCAGATGTTGCTGCCAGGCTCATGGACTTCCCAGTCTCCAGAACTGTAAGCTAAATAAACCAATTTTCTTTTTGCAGCTTCTCATATCCTATTATTTCTCAGTGAAAATTTTGTTTTAGATGTTTCGGTGATTTCCACTTTATTTTTGTTAGTGGGTGGGTGTCTGTAGTATATATGTTACGTTCCTAAGGTGGAGTTAGTAGTGCATGAACATACTGGTGGGAAGAAAGCAGTCCATATAGAATGAGTATAGCCAGTAACCATCAGCTTCTTCCTTTTTCACTCTACTGGGAAATTACTCAAAAGGTGAGCTCCACAGACACAGCTGAACTCCCTCACCATCCTCAGTCTGTTTCTTATTTCTGACCACTTGCTGTTTGGGCCAAGTAGGTAAATTTTGTAGGTACCCAAATAACGAGCAAGAGAACCACAAAATTAAAGCTACTAACCAATTCTGCATGAGCTTCCCTTCAGCATGAGTACCTCATTTCTCCCATGTGACTCCAGAGCCAAATGCCACTATTTTGCTCCCCCTTCTCCTGAGACCTAGATTCAGATGCTGACACATGGATACATGCAACAAATCTCCCATCCTCCTTGTTGTGCAAATCATCTGCTCAGGCCCACGACTCTCACTCTCTCCATGCGATTCCAGATGAATGTGCAGCTCACCCCTCTGTGGTGTTTCTGGAGCTGACACTTTGTCCTTCCGGGGCTGCTTCTGAAACCAACCAGCCTCCCTTCCACAGTTGACACATTTGCAAGACATCAGAGTCCCTGCCCTGCCACTGTAACTAATTTTTTAGACTAATTTACATAAAGCGCATGAAGTTATCTTGCAGTAATGCCCAAGCTATTTTGGCAGATGAGTGAAGCAACACATTTACAATGCCAAACTCTAGGATTTGATAATAAGAACTCTGATTCGAGAAGAGACACTCCAAGTGCAAGACAACATCTTGTTAGCGAAATATGCTGGAGTCTCCATAGAACATTATAACACATTAGATAAAGCTTCACCACCAGACCGGAACTGGCACCAGAGGATCCTCAAAAGGATAATATATGCATAGTTAGTACATATTAAGTTTGATTGTTAGAAATAAATCCTTCTGCCTTCTTTGAATAATTACACACATACAAGAATCTCCAGATAGTATCACAAACGTGATGGTAAGGGAGACACAGAACACCGTGTGTCCACTCCACCATTTGGGTACAAATAGCAGAAAACAGCCAGATTCAGTGCAGCAGGCCTATAATCCCAGCCACTTGGGAGGCTGAGACAAGAAAATTGCAAGTTCAAGGCCAGCCTGGGCCACTTAGACCCTGTTTCAAAATAAAAAGGTCTGGGGATATAGCTCCACGGCAGAGCACCCCTGGATTCAATCCTCAACACTACAAAACACACACACACACACACACACACACACATATGTCTATGTGATAAAAGCTCTCCCAATACCCTCTAAAGCCCACTGACAACCAGAACATTTGAAACTGTTCTCTTGCTAGGCGGAGCACGGCTCTCATCATTTGAGTCATGTGTGTCTATAGAGAATTAGTAATCTATTCATCCTGGTTGGGCCTATTATTTTAATTAAGGAAATTATATAATATAGTATCCAAACTGAAGATATAGGAGTTCAAAAAGGATGGTTTTTGTAAGAACTAAGTTGAATGCTTTCATAAATGCAAGTTGTCAAAAAAAAAAAATAGCTGTGAACTAGGTGAATGCTAGATAACTCCAAACAATCAGAGGAAAATGTATACACACCTCAAATTCTACATCCATGTCAGGGGATTTTGAGTTCTAGTACAAGACACCAGTTTTGAAACAATACACCTCAAAATGTACTTACAGCCATGTATTTCTATATGTTACATAAGCATGGAGAAAGATAATAAAAGGAATATATCAAGTTGTAAATACAGGTTTCCTATTTTTGTTGCTTTGAAAGTGATTATAGGAACAACGTGAGGGATAAAGAGTATGTGAGAAGAAAGTTACACAATAAAGAATCACAAAAAGATGATATTAAAATATTAAGGGGAGGTACTGTTAAGCAGTTTTAATGTTCATATATTTATCATCTGAATATCTTACAATGAGTATTGTTTTACATAATCATAGGAAAACTAAGCTATTTTTCATTTTGACTTTTCTTGTAACTGAATAAAGTGTGAAAACAGAAACCATGAGACAGAAATTAAGGAGAAAACAATCAATGCCTAGGCCCTGCAGGAAGATGACTTTTAATCCTTGTGGGTAGAACACCTGCTGTCCTACCAGAGGGGAGACCGCAGGGAACCGCATCCGCTGCTGCAATTCCAGACCTCCCGGCTCTGCTCTCCAGGGTTTAACCCAAGGATCGGTTGGTTGTTTTAAACCTGTGCTCTTGGCTTCTAGCAATGCACGTTTTTGTCCATCTTTTCCTCTAATACTTGAGAAAATTATTTTGCTGCTTGCATCTACAGCCTGGAGAACTAGTTGTAATTCCAGGTCAATACCTCTGGGCTAGTGGACAGGCTATGATCTAGTTGCGAGGGTGATGCATTCTTATTTGTCTTCCCAACATGGAGCATCAGACTGAGAGGCACTTACTTTGAGTTAATTGCAAGAAAGAGGTCTCTGATATTAAGTTCAATAATATAATTCCGAGTATATAAAAATATTTTAAGGACATTATGATTTAAAGAAATGTTTACTTAAAAGGAAAATGAAAAGGGAAACAAATTCTAGAAGAAAACTTAGAGCTTGACTATAATTCAAAAGACTGCTTCAGCAAGATCTGGGGCCAGATATAAGCATCCAACTCTTGTGATCTATCACACAGTGATTCTTTGGAGAGTTTAGTAAACACTCTTGTATTTTTGAATATTTTTTCCAATGTTTTTTTCTTTTTCCAATAAATCTCAAACCTTGGACTTCAGTACTGCTTTTGAAAAATCCACCTGCCTCATACTGTATTCTTTCTTCTCTACCAATTCAATTATTTACTAGATGAGCTCAAATGGCAGCGACTTTTTACACATAGGACATCTATTACACATTAGGTTTTTACCTAAAGTTAACTTAGGGAGCAGGAAAACTCAGGTTCACAGAAGTTTTTTCCATACAGACAATAAGTGGTAGAAATGGAATTCAGACACATCTAGAACCTGCAGGATTCCAGCTGAGACAAGGTTCAATGCGTCCTGGACCAACACCCATGGCAGGGACATGACTTCCAGATGTCCATTTGTGCTATGAACTCAATTAGCCAAACATCATAAGAGATTATGTTTACTTTCAGGCACTGTTACCTTGGGTGTGGTGCAGAACTATTTGCCCACATTTCTCCAGGATGATTCAAGAGATGAACACAGAGTGTTCTAGAGCTTCTGTAGACGGAAGATCCACTGCAAGAGCACATGCAGTTACTCTGAACTCAAAGGACCAGGACCAGGAAGAAAGGTCCCCAATGTGTAGGTTCACACCCAGCCTTTCTGGAAACTGGCTTTACACAAAGGCCCCTGGCAGTGGAGAGCGGACTGCAGCTCAGCCCAGGCCTCTGGCTCCTTCCAAAGTCCAGACAGACACCAATCAGCCCTTCTCCCTTCATGGCTCTCCTCTTCTGGTCTCAAAAATTCATTGTTTTATTTTCAGTCTCTCTTATACACACACCACACACACACACACACACACACACACACACTCACACAGAGAGAGAGAGAGAGAGAAATATATTGCTAGGAATTACTGGTATATTTAATATTAATGTCAAGACCATGTATTCTGAGCCTGTTCAAAACATGTATTTATTCTTCTCTGGGAAGCCAAGGCAGTTAATTCTGCACATTTCTCCTCTTGAAAATAGATCATTCAGATGTTGTACATTCTATAATGCACTAAGCCAGGCCTTCAGTCTCATGTAAAAAGCATAAGTCAAACATAAAAATCGACTAATTTGATTAGCAGGATGGCATGATATGCAAATTATCTGCTTTTCATTTTTTTTCTCTCTGCACCCAGTTACTGCAAAAATTGCAAAGACAATGGGGTACAGCAGGCTAACTCTGAACTTGGGCATCCAGAACCCAGGATATAGTCCTAGCTGCCTCTAATCTATTGTGTGACCATGGACAAGTACCTTAACTTCTTTGGTTATAGTTTCCCAATACGTGAAAAAGGAAGAGAAATGAACAAGTCATTTCTAAGAGCCTTCTCAATTTGATCTCCATTTGGAGCCTGGGATCCAGCCAATCAGGACGCCTCCATACTTGGAACTTGCACTGGACCAAGTGTAAACTTTTATTATTACTGTCCAGCTTTCCTATTTAAGGAAAAAAAACAAACAAACTATGGCTTAAAAAAAAAATACAGACCAAGGAAGCAAGAAGAACATGTGAAATGAAATTTGTGGCTATTTGATTCCACAGACAAGAGATGTTAATGGTCTACTGAGAATTATGAATGGGTCGGAAGGCACCGTTAGATAATGAGCAGGTTCTGTTTCATGATAATTGACAAGGGTGGAAAACAATGCATACTGCATCACATGAGAAATTTCCTTTTGCTGTTTTTTAGGGTTGCCAGGAAGAACTCGGGTCACTTTCATTGCTTACACTACTCCTGCGCTTCCAAAAGGGAAAGAGGACAGGGATGAGGGTAAAAGTCACCTACAATTAATTACTCACTGAGTTCTCCTAGCCATGAATCTCTTCCCTTTTGAGCTTTCATCTAAGCATCTCGAAGAACTTTTGAGTATTAGTTATAACATTGTCCTGAAATAATTTTTGGTTTTGATTAAAAAGTCCATGTTCTACTTTCGATTAATCTCTTCAGGTGTGGGTTCTGAAGAATCCTAGGAAGTTAGAGCTTGGAAAGATGTTCAGCCTGTCAAGCCCCATACTCACATTTCACACAGGAGCTTCTGAGCACGCCTGGGTGAAGGGACTTGTCCCATCCCATCTATGGCTCAAACAGCAGATCCCGCAAAGAATGAGCCCCATCTGGGTCTCCGAAGTTTCCCTCCAGCGTGGGCCAAAACAGCATACTTCCTACTAGTCTTTTACCCACTCATCTCCTAAGCTATTTTAAAAAGTAATTTATGAACAACTTTCTTAGAAATAATCAGCATGTAGGTGCTGCCAATGAGGCTTAAACAACCCATAGTTTCCTTCTTGAAAGTTTTAGTATTTGTGTTACCCACTGGAAATCAGAATTAGCAAGATAGGTTGATTATGTCTAGACCATGAGTTGCATACAACGTTGGAGATGTATGAGATGAAAGCAGCCCTTAAACACTCAGAAGCCTACCTTATCTGCCTAGTGGCATTAGAATTAGGGTTCCAGCATTATCTTATCTGGAAAGGATAACAAAAACAAGTGAACTAGCTTTTAAGTAATCTAGCATGCCTAAGTATGGCTGGGCCAGGGGATCAGGGAAGAAAGGGCATAGAGAATGGGTGGGAGAAACAAATAGAACTCTACCAGGGCAGCTAAGAATATTTCAATTCATTCAGGGTGTGCAGTGGGTGTGGTCTTCCAATCCACTTATCAAGGGAAGACCATCCTGGTGCACTTCAAAGTTGGGCTTTGATCACACAGCTCGGGTCCCCACCCAGTCTCCATGCAACCCTGGGCTTATTTATCACCTGACTCCTTAAGCCTCAGGAGTTTTACCCATAAAATGGGTTGAAAACCCAGTAACCCAGCTCCCTCCCTCACAGAACTGGTGGGAGAATTAAATGAGATAATAAATGGCAGCAAACATTAGTCACAAGTGCTCAACAATTTGTAACTAAAATTTTAAAACAATTGGTCCATGTAGTTGTGAAGAGCAAAGGCACTTTTGAGACATTCTCTTAATGATGATATTTTGCTTCTCTGTCAGAAGGGTATTTCTAAAGGAGGCTTGTTTAACTAACCTTTCCAACCACCACTACTGTTATGGCTTTAAAGACATTCAGAAAATGAGATAAAACTCTATTGACCTGGGCCTCATTGAAGCACCAAATCTGAACACTGAGTTCTTTGTCTCCATCCCAGTAACACTCTTCCTTGGTTCTCTCCACCTTTTGCTTAGGACCTTTTACTCTGCCTCACTCAATTCTACTCCTCAAAAGAAGCACAGGCCATAAAAAGTGAAAACAAAAATATGAGTAAGAGTTGAAATACAAGCCAGGCATGGTGGCATATGTTTGTAATACTAGCACCCAGGAGGCTGAGGCAGGAGGGTCATTGTAAGTTAGAGGTCAGCCTGGTCTACACAGTGAGTTTGAGGTCAGCATGGTCTTCTTCATAGGTGGTGAGACTGTCTCAAACAATAAAAAGAAAAACAAGAGGAAGAATACAAATGATCAACTTAATAGAACCCAAAGTCTGGAAGTTTCATGACCTAAAAAGAAAGATCTCTAGAGAATGCATATGCTTTTTATGTTCTTTGCACCTCACATAATGTCTCAGGCCTGCATGCCTGAGAACATACATTTTATAGAGTCCATGAAAATTTTTCTCGACTATCATCTTTCCTCTCATACTCAATCTGCTTTAATTGTGCTACAGTCAAGGCCACAGTTATTTAATAAAATTTTGCCAGGCAATCTATATAGTTAATGTCCTGCTAAAAATAAAGAATCGGCTCTCTGCTTAGATTTATCAAAGTTCTACTCCAAATTGAAGATAAAACAGTTTTATATTGGCAAAATAGAAGGTCAGGTGTTCCTTACATCAGTTATCCGTAGCCTGAAATCAGAAATTATTCATTTCAGAAAATAAATTCACAGATTGAAAGGAGGGTGCATGCATCCTAGAAATGTCTGTCATCTCTTTTGTTCTCATGCGCCGTCTAGTGGTCCTTAAGGGAATATTTAGCTAAAGTCCCAGGCCCAATCCTGACTCTTAAAAGCCTTAGTCTAGAAAGAGCATCTAGTCCTACATCCTGCTTATCCATGTAAAGCCAAGTCACTGCTTTTGTGAAGGTGAAATAGACAACTCCTCATAGGTCTGGGATTAAATTCTACTCTGGGAGACTGCAACAGTCTCAATTTTACACCCTCGTTTATTCTTCATTGTCATCATCATTTATTTTTCTTTAAACTTTTATTAAATGATGAATTGATTGTAAACACTGTGTTTTATAGCATCTGAAATTCCAAACAATAAATCTACATATGGCATTTCTGCTCACATATTTTAGGATCCTGTTTTTAGAATCAGCACAAGGAAATATTTTATGTCCTTCAGGGAGGTTTAATAAAAAACAACAGGTGGAAAATGGGTTTTGCAGTAGCATGAACGACCATAACCATAAATACTAGTAGCTCAGAATTATACCAGCAGAGACTGTAAACACATTAATCACCCAACAGTGCAGAAATTCCTTTTTTTTTAAATTCTTTTATTGGTACATTGTAGGTATACAACACAATTACATTTCTCATTGGGAATTGTACCTTTACATGGTGCATCTTGGTTC
>NW_004624753.1:4026216-4054950 GCF_000247695.1 Heterocephalus glaber
GGGGACAGGATGAGATCCCCACCTTTCACACCCATTAAAATAGGACACAGAGTGGCTGCACTGGAATCCTTCAACCTCTTGTCCTGTGTCTCAATTGAGGTAGAGGGGAAGGGACAACAGTCTGCCTTAGTCCCGTTTTTTCTGTTGCTACCGGCGGTGCTTAACATCAGTGCCCACCTGTCCAACTCTAACAGAAATGTCACCGCAGGCCAGGGGCCAACGAAGTCACCTTCCAAAATCCAAGCCACAGGAAGCCCAGACAAGGACCCAAGAGAACTATTTTCTCTGTAAATTCCTGAGTCTCTGGGAGCTTCTCAAAAGGGCACTTCCGATAATTCCTCAGGGGGATGTCAGAATGGGGACCTTAGAGCCCTCCGTGCAAACAGGAAATGGCAGAGGCCACACTTAATGTCACAGGCTCCAGGCAGCTTCCTTCCAGCCACACATGGGCCACAACCCTGAAAGTGGGGAGCAGTAAGGCAGCGCCCCAGGCCTTTTACACCAAAAAAAAGATGAAGGGGTGGATCTCTCCAAGCCCCCATGAAAGTAACCAGACCTCACTGAACTTTCTCCCTTTTGTGGACCAAAGCCTGTGGACTGCGTGCAGCTGGGGCTCCAATTCCTTCAGAACAAACCGGAAATGGGAATTTGTATCTTTGTAGAAGTCTGTCTTCCTAGAAACAGGGTCCTCAAGAGCGTGTCTCTCCCTTTTCTCTAGCGCCGAGCGAACTGTGGACTGGATGCACTGGGGGTCTTTAATGGAGCCATCACAACTGAAGTGTGCTCCCTCCTGGCCTGCCCACCTGCCTGAACCTCGAGGGTCAGCTGGGTGTGCATAACTCCTACATCCGGGGACAACAGCAAGGGATTCGGTACTGAGCAGCTCTACCGTAAGGCAAATTCCGAGCTATGTCACATTCGGTTACAGTGACAAACCATTTGTTCAGACTTTAATGGTCTCACTCGGGAACGCACCATGAACACTAAATGATGCTTTTAAAAAGGCTTTAAAGGCAATTATCTGTCCAGAAATTCCAACTTTTCCCCAATTACCACTCAAAAGCAAATCTATCCATGCATGATTTATATTCTGCCTTGCTTTTAATATGAAAAAAATCCCTTCATACCTTAGGGAAATTTTTTTTGTATATGTCACTAGTAAGTTTATCTCTAAGCAAGCAATAAAGTCCAATATCAAACTAGGAAGAAAATATTTTTCTGTGTTATTGATTACAACTGCTAAAGGTTAGGCAATATCTGTAGACTCTTGTCTTATTTGGAAATGAGCTTTTAAAACCTCCAGCCAATTGATAGCAAGTGAAACTATAGCTTTAACATTCTGTGTAGTTTCTCCTTGGTAGCCCACAGGTGAGTGTGTTTATTCAAACGCCCTTGGTTTAATACCTCTGCTCTCATTTCTTTCCTTTCACATGAAGAGCCATCTAAAGGTTTGATTCCACAACTGTTATCAAAAATAAAAACAACTACATTTGGGAAGGGCTTCACTTTCTAACTGATGCCACTGTGGAGAAGTTATTCTGCTCACTCAAAGCAGTGCTAATTTTTATTTACATTTGTGGACTCTTATTTATGAAGAGTAAGCGCTGGATGCTTGAGTTTTTTGTTTTTCCGGTTTTGCATGTATTGTCATTTTATTTCTAGCAACTAACAAGATAACTGTAGTATGAACATTTCCTCTAATCGGCCAATGTTGATTAATGGTGAATCTCAATTTTAATTGTTCTCATTCATCTGGAAAAGGCTGTTAATTTCGGCATCAGTTTACCTATATCGCATTAAGTTCCTCTGGCTAGACAGAAATCTTTAAAAAAAAAAAAATTAAAGTACCTTTAACCTCATTTTGCACATGGAAACTTGCGTGGTAGGCGCCAGACAAAATTCTACCAAGTAGGCACATTTTAGAGTCCGGAAGGAGAGGTTGGAAGGGACACTAATGCTCATCTTTCCCCTCCACCAGAAAGGAGTGTTAAAACCACACAAAAGTCTCTCCTGTCTTCCTAAGAACCAGCCAGTCCGCTGAGAACCAAATCAACGTTCGGAGCCCTCCCCAGAGCTGCAGATTCCGAGGCCGCGCTGAGTCGCTCCGCTTACCTGCGATGGAAGCAGTGGACCAGGTGCGCCAGTACCATGATCGCCTTCCTCGGGTCCGGGGCCGCGAACGCCAGGGTCACCAGACGCAGGGAGCGCGGCGTGGTCTGGAGGCGCAGGCGCCCGGGCTCCCGCGCCCTTCACGCCCGGCAGCTGCCCCTGCTGCAGCGCCCGCAGCTGCCCCGAGCCGGGCTGCAGACGGGCGCGGGCGCTGAGCCCCAGATCGGCCGCAGCTGGCGGCGCCCGGACCCGCGCCGAGGGGCTGCAGCCTAGCGCAGGTGACGGGCAGAGAGCGGCTTTGCAGGAATGAGCTGCAGCTGCAGCGCCAGCCCGCGCCTTGCCTCGCAACCCCAAGCTCGCCCAGAGCGCAGAAAGAGACCCCAGCTACTGAGCATGCTCGGTTCGGAGGGCGCAGCGAGGCCTTGCAGCTGTGGGGTTCCCGGGCTGACGGCTGACGCGCAAAGGGGGTGTGCAAGGTGGACAGCCGGCGAGAGTCGGTGCCGGTGATTTTAAACACGGAGAAGACCTCCTCCATTCCCCTGCGCCGGAAAAGGGAGTGGGGAGAAAAGGGGAGAGGACGCGTTGCTACGCACTTAGCAAAAGCAAAAAAAAATTGACAAGTTGACATATTTTGGATGCTATGAAAAGATTACAGTCTTTACCTCTCTCCCTGCACAATCAAGGTGCCTCTAGGGTGAAGCACCGGGTGTAGCCAGTGAAAGGATTCAGGGCTACAAATCACTGTCACAAAGAGATGAGGCACGAAATTGCCTATTTTTTAAGGTTTAGGCAACATTCTGGAAATCAGCTGATTTCCGTGCCAGAGGAATCCACCACCCTGACAACTTCCCTAAAAGAGTATTTAAAAAATTGGACGATTTTGTACATTTGAATGTCAGCCTGTATTCCAACAACATGTTTGAAACTGAAGTCTTCCACATTGCAGCTCAATGTCAGCAGAGAGCGCCTGGCTAGTTTCTGGTTGCCAACACAAACCTCTTCCCAAGGTCTGGGCGATGGCTAAGTACCCTCAAAGTTTGTGTAAGAACGAACTGTGGGCTCGCTGTAACCTGTCAATGGAACTTCCAGGAAGCTGGGGGTCTTGAATTTGGCCTAGACACACTATCCTCTTGGACTTCTCAGCTTTCTATTTGGGGCTGGTCAAGTACTTAAAAATAGGAATACACTAAGTTTTTGTCTTCAGTGTAGTACGTGGGTGAATTGGCTTCCCATTACTGCTGTATTTTTAGCTTGCTGTTTGATGGTGGCCCTTTTTCTTTTGCTCCAACTCCCTCACATGTGATTCACGAAGGTGAGCAAATTCAAAGCCATGTTCTCTCCGCTACTATTGAAACCAACAATGATGATCCTCTGGTTAGCAGATAATAAAATTAGTTCATTCTGAAAAACCTCTAGCTGGTCACCCCTGCCAAAACTAAGAGGCTCTCGTGGCTTAAAGGGAGGCTGAAGTAGCCTGAACGCTGAGCCTGTTAAACTCCATGGAGAAACGTGGACAAGCCGAGAGCCAGGATTTCTTCAGCCCCTACCACGCGTCTCCTTGGCCCACTGATCCAGTCCCTTGGGCGGGAAAGTCGCCCCTCCCTGCTCCCTCTGGATCCTTCGGCCCTCACTTTAAAATCAGTTGCGGCCTCAGTCCAGAGCCCTCCTCTGTCAGAGGCTGCTTTCATCACCACTGTCTTTAGCTGAACTGTGCCCCACCCACCAGCAGCTGTGAATTCCTTAACAGCAGAGCCAGTGCTGGTTGTCTGGATGTATTGATCCAGGGCATCTGGTCGGTTTCTGATTTCCACGGCTTCCAGATGAGAGGATGGCCTGGGGGAGGGAGTCCACTTGGAAAATGGTTGGAGTTAATCTAGAAACACTTCGTAGAGGGGGCGATTCCAGAAAGAGGGAACTTTTGGAGTGTCACCCAAACCAAAGATTGCATAGCTGGAAAGGGAGGTGCAGACCTCTCTGGGCAGACCTGAGAATACTGATAAGCAGGGTGGAGTTGTTTTACGGATTTTTAATCCCTACTTTTCATCCCTAACCAAAGCTAGAAACAAAAGTGGAGACTCAGCTGGCCCTCTCCTGGGTCCTTGGGCTCACACTCAGATTCATAGCAGACTCCTTCTCCCTCACCCACCATCTACAGTTCTTTGTGCTACTCTTAACATCTCAGGAATCTGCTTCTCAAAGGCTGCCCATGGTGTCCTCATCACCAAAGCCAAGAATCTCTCGGTTTCGATGACAAAACTCATAGTTATCATTTATTTGCACCTTATTCTCTGCCAGACACAGCTAAATTCTTTACAAACATCACGTTTAGTTACCACAAGAACATCTTTTAGTTGCACTAATCACAATTTTACATTGCAAACTTACAGAACATAATGTTTGCCAGCATCAGAACAAAACAGGCACAAAAAACGATAGTTGGCTTTGCACGGAGAATATTATTATGTGGTACTAATGAAGCCACGGCTTTGAGAGCCCAGGGTAATACAGCTAACAGGTGGAGCAGGGCGTGAATTCCATGCTGTTTGGTGCCAAAGTTCACTGGCATTTAGGTAGGCTTCACTCCTTAGGAATACACTCCTCAAGAACATACGGCCAGGTAAAGCTGGGGTAGGACCAATTCTGTTGACTCAGTGGCAAAGCCTAGGCCTAAACTCTCTACACAGTCCCTCTCCCCTCTATAAAACTCTTTCCTCTTTTGAATTTCCTGACGTTAAACTTTCCTGATTCTATTCCCCTCTCTGTCTCTGCCCGTCTGTCTGTCCCTCGGTTAAAGTTTGTCCTGTGATCCATGCTATTGTCACTAGTGTGTCTTGGGACTGTGCTTAGCTTTCCAACTGGTCTCCCTGTTTCAGTCTCTTTATTCTCCAATCTTTTTCCATGTAACTCCTCAAGTGTCTTCCTAAAAGTTCCTTTATCATTACAGTGACAACTGTGAGTTGCTTTGGCACCATGCTTCCAATTTTCTCTTAACAGATCCCCAAGTGTGAGTCTTTATCTATTCATACTCTTCAAAGAGAAGCTGACTGCTCTAATTAGTCTTAAGCCACATCCCACCTTTGCCATTTATACGTTAAGGAATGGGTCTGTGATCCAACTTTAACTGAAGAAGAGGCCAGGCAAGTTTATCACAGGCTGTAAGAACACTCTTTTCTCTTGAAAGTCACAGAAATCCATTCATATTTTATATTTAAACAAAGAAGCATGCAGCCATCTAAGCATCTCAAAGAGATCAGCCTTTTAAAGCCACCACTGTACATACATAGAGAAGAGCAGAAATGAAAAACTCAATTCCTTGGGGAAGGCATCGAATTGATCTACCCAACAAATGCCCACCTTACTTCTTGGTTTCTTAGAATGAATCAATAAAATCTGTTTAAAGCCCCAAGAGTTAGATTTTCTTCTTGGAGTCTGAAATTAGCATTTTGAGAAAAGAAACAGGGAAAAAAACCTTAAGTGATTATAAATAAACTCAATTTCTTAGCAAAGCACCAAAGTTTCCAGCAAGGTCCAGATGAAAAGACAATTTCTAGATTTTCAAAATCAACTTTTGTGTGTGTGATGCTAGGAATAACCCATGGCCTCACACATGCTAGGTGAGTACTCTACCACTGAGCCACATCCCAGCCTCCCGTTCCTCCTCTCTCTACCACTGCTTGCACATCTGTGCACAAGTCTAGGTCCTCCAGGAAGCCTCTGTCAGCTACATTCTGAAGCTGGTGAGCTGGAAGATGCTTGCATGGGCACCACACTGTCACTCATTTACTCTGGCCTAATTTCTAACTGCCATTATGAATTGCTTTCTTTCTGGATAATAAACTCCTCCTGAAGGCAGGACCTATGTTTATCCTTTTGTCCTACTGTGTGTGTCTTAGTAACTTCACTGGTCATGGGGGCAAAATACCTGACACTCATAACTTACAGGAGGAGGGTTTTATTTTGGCTCATGTTTCAGTCCATAGTTGGATGGCAGTTTCGATGACAAGCTAACTTCTTTACAAACATCACATTTAGTTACAAGAACCATCTTGGATGGCAGAGGAGAGCTGCTCACAGGATGGTAGAAAGGAAGCAGAGGGAGGCCCATAGACCCCTTCCAGGTCATGCCCCTGGTGATGAGCCTTTTCTGACCAATCCCGTCTTCTAACACCAAGCCAGCTATCCCAATCAAGCTTTAGGAGGACATCCAGATACAAACCACAACATTCCACCCCTGGCCCCCAGAAGCCTCATGCACATCTTTTCATGCAAAATACATGTAGTCTATCTCTAAGCATTGCTCGAGTCTTAACAGTTCCAGCATTGCTGAAAAGGCTAAGTCCAAAGTCTCCTATGAGACTTAAGGCAAACTCTTAGCTCTGAGCCCCTGCAATACTGAAAAGGAGTTAAACAGTGCTGACGTACAACGGCACAGGATAAACAGTGTATTTCCGGGGGTAGGATCCCGGCACACTACTGCTATGTTACTGAGCTCTGAACACTCGGTCTCAGATCTCTGTATTTACAGTTCCTTACAAAGGGAAGGAGGAGAGGATCTCCCCCTAATCCATGAGACCCTGCTTCCAGAAGGTGCAAGCTCTATTCCATGATTAATTTACTTTTAAAAAGTAATCCACCCTGACTCATTTGGCTATTAAACTCCCGTAGGCAGTGTCCCCCCACACAGATGTTCACTCCTTTGAAATTTCAGTGCCAGCGAAGAGACGAAGTGAAGCATTTGCTTACTCATATCCCATTTTTCACAAATTTAATCCCCAAGATGATTGGGGATTTGGAGGCTAAATTTATAATGCACTCTGGTTCTGAACTGGAGAAACAATTTTCTCTAGTATGATGCACTCTACTATTTCAACTTTCAGTCTTAGGTGACATAAGAATGGAATTTTCAGATATATTTTCAGGTAAAAAAGATATTATTAGTGGTCTCTATGAGGGGAAAGTGGGATTAGAAAAATGTGTGGTTATTTAAGGTATAATATGCTTCAATAAGCAAACAGAAAAGATACAAATATTAGTATTTTGGCATATCATTGTACTCTAAAGTTCTATGTATCATCAATTTAATCAGTATCTGTGGTTAAGATATAACAATGCTGACTGATTATTATAGATATAATGATTATATCTGTTTTTAATAATATAATAATATTAGAATAGAAATGGTTGCACCTATTGTGATAATCAGTCAGAGTCCAATAAGGAGACAGAACTCTACAATAATTTGGAAAAGGAGGGCTTTGAATTATTAACTATTTACTCAACAAGTAAAGGATCATCAATGAGAACTCTGAAGAGTGCCATTCATCAAGGCGGAAAAAGGGTGCCCAAGGAAGAAGGCACTTCCCAGGACTGGGAATGGGGCTCCCTGGAGTGGACACATCCCACAGGTTGATGAAAACCCACGGGTTGCCCAGGTCAGAGCTGGTCCACTCTCACAGGCTGAGACTGGCAAGCTGTCCGCCTCCTACAAGGGGCCAGTGAGCCCTAGCCAGTCTGCAGGGCACTGCTCCTTGGGGTGCTGGTGAGATTGCTGAACTGGCAGGGCCGCTGGCTGGTACTGGCTGGACTTACCAGAATGCTATCAGGAAGTCACCACGCAAGAGGTTCCACTGAATGCTCAGGGCACTCCCAGAACTCACCAGAATCCCCCCCACGGGGCGCCACTGAGCTCTCAGACGTGGACCCAGCTGGGGTGACCACAGAACCCGTCCTGAAGCTGCTGGTGGGGAAATGACACCGTGATTCCCCTGGAGAGCCAGTTCAGAGGCCAGCAGGACTCACCTGGAAGTGGCCTGGGGAGGTACTGCTGCACTCAGTACTGGACAGCCTCTGTGTGCTCTGGAACTTCCCTCAACGACCCCTACAAGCACTGCTTCTGAAAGTCCCTGGCGGGGAGCTCCACTGCGTGTCCCACAGAACAGACCAGCACTACAGGAGCTGGGGAGCTGAGAGCTGGAAAGCACACCGGAACTAGGAAGGGCATTCCTCCTCCTGCGGAGTCCCTCCAGCGCCCTCTACTGACAATGCCTAACATCGCGCCGGTTGGCAAGAGAAATGTTTCAGTTTCACAGCCAGGTGATGAAGTAGAGATTTAGAGCATAGAGGCAATAAATTAACTGACAGTGCTACTGTCAAAGTCACTACTTTATACTGAAGTTATCTCTTCACTCATTTGTCTCTTCCCTAGTAGATGATAAGTGTTTCAAATGTAAGGATAATTTTTATATTTTATTGTGCAGCGTAGTTCCTGGGATGTATCATGTTTGCCAAACATTTGTCAGAATTTCGTACTGAGTATATAAGTACTGCATCCTTGCTAAGAGACTGCTGGTCAGGCACCAGGTGTACCGAAATTTAGTTGGTATAGAGAGAGATCATTATTTCCACTGCTTGTGTATGGCAGGAAAGTGATAATTGTGATGATTGGCATTTTGTGTGCCAGTACAATCTCTATTTCCTAAATGGGATTTTAAAAGTCATTAGGTATTTTGGATGGGGTTCACTGATTGGAAATCCATAAATTACTAGGTGGAAATAATCTTCCCTTCTTTTGAGAAGCAGATTATTATACTCAGAAATTTACAGAGAAGACAGGAGGGGGTTACATTGTAAGCTGAGTAATTTTCATTTTACATAGACTTTAGTAA
This sequence comes from Heterocephalus glaber, assembly GCF_000247695.1. The sequence goes on from NW_004624753.1 coordinate 4,034,991, forward strand.
AGTGGTAAAACAATAAAATAAAAACTATTCACGTATATAACACAAGTTTATCATGTGATGAACAGGACCTATTTCTTTCACATTCTGATTTAAGGACTGAATTTCATCTTGCATTGAAGGTGTTATCTGTATTGAGTCGAAGAGTTAAAGAATAAGAGATGAACTTATGTCAGCACACAACAATTTAGTAAGCATCAAATAAATGCCTCATGCAGAATAAGAATGGAGAAGGGGGATGACAAAAACAAAGATTTCTTTTAAGGGCCAGGGATTTAGCTCAGTGGTTTTGCCACCTGCTGTGCGAGCGCAAGGACCCAAGTTCAATCTCCCCGGTACCAAAAACAAAGATTTTTTTTTAAGGAACTGGCTCCAACAATTTGGAGAGCTGGCAAGTTTGAATTTTGCAGAATGGGCCAGCAGGCTGGAGACCCAAGGAACAGCTGCTATCTCATTCTGGAGGCAAAATTCCATCTTCCTTGGGGACCTCAGTCTTTTCCTTCTCACACCTTCAGCTGGACAGGTCCAACTCACATTAATGAAGGAAATCTGATTCACTCAAAGTCTGCTCCTGGCTTAAAGCATAATCACATTTAAAACGTAACATCTAGATTAATGCTCGAACAAATACATGGACATCACAGACTAGCCAGGCAGACATATAATATAAATTAATCACCACAGCATCTATCTTCATTTAAGAAATCAACATAGCAAGAAGACTAAAAGCTAAAGCTGAGTGGGGAGATGGGAGAGGAAGAAAGAGAGAGAGGTAGAGAAAGACAGAGACAGAGAGGAAGACAGAAAGGGAAAGAAAATATCAGTGTGAAGTAATATGTTGAAACCCTTTAATTGATTAAAAATGTGACTATCTTAGTAGTATTTTCACGGAATCATTTCTTTTTTTGAGATAAGGTCTTTGCTATATAGTCTAGGCTGGACTTGAACTTATTACATAGCCTAAACTGGCCTCAAACTCAAAGCAATCCTCCTGCCTCAGCTCCCTGGGTACTGGGATTACAGGCATGCGCCACCAGGCCCAGCCTCATTGTTCTATATTTTCAAAAATCCTTTTATAGCTATAAATTAGTCACCAAATTTATTACTGTTTTATATAATAAATCCTTTTTAAGCTTTACAATATGTGAAATATCTTTTCTTCTCCCTGCATCTCATTCCTTTCTAACATTAATATTCTCCTCCCTGAATAATTTATTCAGTAATATTTATAAATCCCATCAAATTTTCTTTAATAGCCCTTCATTTTGACATAGGATTTGAATGATAGTTTATATAGGTATAAACTGTTTTTTTCTGAGCATTCTGAATATATTCTCTGACTGCCTTTTCACTGCTATGAATGCTGTTTTAAGTGTTTTTTGTGGTTTATTGTTTAACATCTCTGTTTCTGGTATGTAGTAATTTATCTAAGTATGCATATAGTTTTGTCATCCTTTGATTACTTGTTTTGACTCTCAGATCTTGGATTCTTCATTAAATCCTGGAAACTGCTATTTTTATATCATGTGGATAATCGGCTTCTACTCTCTTTAATGTCATCCCACGAATTACAGTTATACATACGCTGACCATTCTTATTCTATTCTCCATGTCTGCCCATTTCTCTATTGCAATCTAGTTTTTGTTGTGCTACTTTCAGGACAGTTTCCTCACTACAATCTATCAACTCACTCATTCTCTTTCTATCTCCATATAATCTTATGTTTAATCCATTTAATAATTTTAAAATTATAACAACTATATCTTTTCTACACATTTTTTCTTTTTAAGTTTTCCTGGTAATTGTCATCATAACTTACACCTTTCTCAATGTCTTATGTGTTTAGTATTACTATTTTAATCATTTAAAAATTCTTATTTTATAATTTATGCCCAATAATCCTATACTCGGGGCTGTGACTTGAGCATATCTTTTTTTTCTTCACTGACTCTTTTATTGTGGATTGTTTCCTTGTGTGTTTTTTAATTTTAGATTGTGAGTTTATCTTCCCAGGACTTTATGATGGGAATTCCATTATTGGATTTAAGTTAGCCCAGAGTCATGATTAATCTAGGACTGATATCTGTGTTCATTTATCGTTACATAGTTCCCAGGCTTCAGAGATAATGGAAATCCAATCCTAAAACTTGTAAGATAAGGCTAATGTTATAAATTTACCAGAGACTTTTTTGTTTGTCAATTTTTTTCAACTACACCCCTGGCTGAGACTAAAAGTTTGCTTTGTCACCTACCTATGCTGGGAACAGATAATTAAACTGTACCATTCCTCATATGTACATAGAAGTTCAATTACTTTTCTTTTTGTAGGCCCAATTCCTTACATGATGTTTCAGCCAGGATTTATGCTCAGTTAATTTTCAGGCCTCTATTTTATCAAGACGTCTCTAGTTCATCTAAGACTCTTCTTAGAAACTTCAAGCGTCAAACATATAGACACATATATATATAGAGAGATATGCTTTATACATGTTATATATAATATACACACTAGTTTTATGCATGTATATATAATAAATATATATACACAAGTATATGTACTCATACATGTTCTGTTCAGCTTCCTTTACATTTTGTTCTCTACATTTTTCCTTCACTTTCTTGTGAGTGTAGCTATGTATTTTTAAATAATCCTTGTTATCTTTTATACATCATTTCTTTGCATTTTACATGAAGATTTTCCATTAATGTACTGCCCTATTTTCAGAAAATCTTCAACTTTATTTTTACACGACCTTAAAGCACATTAATCTGCCTACTTTTCCAACCTATCAAAAATTTTTATGCTAATTTTGATGGTATTTTAATAGCTTCAGATAAGGACAAAATTATGCACCATGGCCTATAAAAATGGTCCCCACTAAAACATTAAAAAGCTGATGCTAGATTAATAAACAATGTGTTAATCTAGAATTTTTGCAACTGATTTCGTCTAATGATAACAGTGAATGAAGAAATAGTTATGATTAGATAATAGTATGAGTAACTTTTTTGCCCAGGCAAAGTCTTTCATTAAGGGATTGTAATTCTAGAAAGAAAATTGGCATCAAATTTTGAAGGTCTTGTGTGTAAATTAATGTTCCTGGATGTTTGCTGTTCATCAGTTCTTTGCAATATAAAAAGTGTTCTCTGGCCCAAAAGAAAATGAATAAATGCATTTATGGCTCAGGGTAATATAAATTAGTGTCATTTTTCTAAAGAGCAAAAGGTCAGTATGTAATAAAATCTTAAAAATCTATTTATATTATTTGACAAAAAGAATTCTACTTCTGATTCAATAACTTTCTTTTTCATTCATCCATCTAGTTCTTTTTCCTTTCATTGTTCATTGACCTATGGGTTTAGGGAGCCAATTATTTCCTAAGCACTGTGACTATTCTATGAATGAAAAATAATTTAGGCCTGGTTCTTTCCTTTGAGAAGTCACAAGCCTGTCTAATTCACTTCCTCCTCTCCCTTCACATTCCCACCTGTCCTTCCAAAGAAGTGTGTTATCTACAAAGGTATTTAAAACATGATCATTTATCACAGAAAAAATTTTTCCACATTTTTCCGCTTCTACTAAATTAATGCAAAGGAATGCGGTATTAACAAGAAAGTGAAGATAGGAATTATATTTCTGCCATGAGGGAATGATATAAACTGCAGTTAACCTCCAGCCATAAATATCTGAAATGAATGGAAAAAGGTTTCTTTATTTATTTTTACAGTACTGGAAATTGAACCCAGGGCTTTGGCCCTGAGCTACATCCCTAACCATCATCATCATCATCATCATCATCGCTTTTATTATTATCATATTTTTTTTGAGTCGGGGACTTGCTAAATTTCCCAGGCTGTCTAGAACTTGGGAGCTTCTTGGCTTAGCCTCCCAAGTAGCTAGAATTGCAGGCATGCACCGCCATGCTCAGCTGTTTATTTATTTTGAATTGACAAATAAAATTTTACGTATTTTCACATACAATATGATTTTTAAAAATATGTATCCATTGTGGCATGGCTAAAGCAAACTAATTAGCATAGGTATTTTTTCACATGCTCATCACTTTTATGGTGAGAACTCTACTTTCTTAGACATTTTCAAGAGTATAACACATTGTTGTTAGTGACAATCACCATGTTGTAACAGAGGAAAAGTAATTTTTCAACACTGAAGAACAGGCAACAGAAGATTTTGAAAAAAACAAGAAATGAAAAATCTGTGAATGCTACCATCACCCATGCTTGCTCCTATGTATGGTGCAGTACGTAGGGAAATGAAAGCCCGGCACACATTCTTGAGGTGAATGGATCAAAGTTCAGGGCGATCTTATGGAGCTGATCTTCCCAAAGAAGGGAGGGACATAAAACCTCCAGAAATCAAAAGGAACCCTGGGGCTTTACCTGAATACCAAAATGTTTGTACACTGAATTCATCAGATCAGACTCAAAACAGCTTTCATGGAGCAGTTACTGAGGACCTGTAAAACAAACAATCCCCAGATTTACAGAGCCAGAAATTGTTGAAAAATTCTTAATCCAGGGTAGAGAGATAACATGCAGGAAATGAGACTTGAAGGAATATCCTTTAGAAGTGAAGAAACATTGTTCCTAGAATAGACTACTCTAGACCCAACTTAAAGTAACTTAAAAACAAATCACAAAAGCAGCAAACTAATCACAAAAGCAGCAAAATAAACTTGACTGCCTTCCCCCAAAATGACTAAACTATTTTAAAATACACCAAAATCTAGCAATCAGGAATGTAAAATTTCCAACATTCAACATGCCATCGTAAATTACTAGCTATGAAAAAGAAGGAAAATGTAACCTACAAGCATGAGGAGCATCAGTTACTGTACAACACATGATAGAGCTGGCACAAAAACAATACCAAATATCTATTGTGCACAGTAGACTCGAAAAAAGTGAAGGACTAATGAACTTGAAAACCTGGCAAGAGAAACTATCTAAAATGAAGTACACAGAGATAAGCAACGGAAAATAGTAGAGAGAGCACAGTAACATATGGAAAAGTATCAATTAACCTAAAATACACCTTCAGAAAGCAGGCAGCAGACAGAAAAAAAACACAAAACTTTCCAAATGTCCTACAAGTGCTATCACCATGCTACATCCCCAGCCACTCAAATATACATCTTGTGAACTTTATTAAAATTTCTTTGCTACTCCTCTGTTGAACCATTCTTGAAATGTAAACTAATTAACGAATCTAAGAACTACAGTAATCCAGTTTGGTTTTAGAACTAACAAAATACAAATTATGAGAAAATCCTGATTTTTAACAATGTAACTATGTAGTGTTTCTTCCCCCAAAAAAGACAAAATAAATAAACTGCATGAAATAATTATATAATAATTTATGAATCATGAAATGTCTTCATTTTATTACGGACTCAAACATCACCGGCCCAATCAACAAAGTGCCCAAATTTGTGCATCAATGGTAAAATTCAATTTTCTTGACATATTCCTTCAATTATATAACAGCCATATTTGACATAATTTTAACATTTTACTAAGACATTTTTGTTCAGATAGGGGAGAGAACACAATTTAGTTAATTTTATTTGATTTTGCTGTTTAAGTAGGTGTTTTTTAGTAGTTAGAAATGGCCTAGAAAATGGACCAGCATCACTGAATCAAAACCCATCACTTAACTAAGTGTGGACTCAGTAACTTAATCGGGGGATCCGCAGACATCCCGATACCAGCCCTTAATACTCACAGGGATCATTTGGAAAACAATGGTGCAGACAAATTAACCTGAGGACATGGCACTGGAGTAAAAGAAATCAGAAAAGAGCGATGCATGGAAGGAAGATATCTCTCATCACCAGCTCACATCAGATTCACCTTCGGGGATAGCTACATTTTTCACCTGGAAAAGGTTTGGCAAATTATTTTTATGCAAATCTGGAGTGATAATCAGTTGTTTGTTTACTTCTGTTGTTATTTTCCCTAAAACAAAATGAGTGATTGCATCTTGTGGAAGCAGTTGTAAAAAAATATGCTAGATATGACTGGGTGTTAGCATCTTCCCATTGAAAAATACCCCGACCTCATGTTATCTGTAATAGAATAGAGTATTTCTTTAGTGTATATAATGGGGAAATGGCAGCTGTCAGAAATGTGGCCTAGATGCCTTTTATAAAGCATTTCCTTAAAGCTGTGGATCACACGTGTGAGCACAACCTTGTAAAATTTCTTCTCATCCCTTTGTCATTCTTCTCTCTATTTACATTCCCCCTACTTTTTAATTTATTTTATTGTCATCTTTGTAAGTGTTTACACATGCTGTCATTTTGAGTAATGCTTCTCATTGAAAATTTAAAATTTTTTGACATTTTGGACATATTAAGCACCAAAGATGTGTGAGCTCTGGGTATAATAATTCTGGTGCAGATCTAGGACAGGTTGGGGAAGAAGATGGTTTTGGTTTTGACATTTAAAAATGTTTTTCTCAGTAGAGTACTAAAATGTGAGTAGTTATATTCATTAGGAGTTTTACTTTAAAATGAAAAAATATCAGAAACACAGAGAGAGAGAGAGAGTAATGAGAGAGAGAGAAGTTAAAGGCGCTGGCTTAGGACAAATAGGCCTCAATTTAATCCTAGCTCTCTCTTTCCCCACTGTGGGCCATAGAACAATTGGCTTAACCTTAAAACTCTGAATTTCCTCATCCACCAAGTGGGCATAATTACAGTAACTAGATATAGAGATACAAGCGTTAAGTAAGATAATCTGTGTAAAATGCTTGGAATTGTGTGAAGCACTGTACAACATTCTGAACATTAACATTGATCCCACTGTTTTTGTTGGTATTATTATTTATTTTAATTGCCTCTCACCTTCTTTTATATAATAAAGTATTAATGCCCCACAATAGAAGTGTAGATTATAGAGGAGCATAAGGTCATCTTTCCTTGCTTCAGCTATTCCTATCCCTATTGCTGTTTTCTCCTGTGTCCTCCTCCAAATTATTTTAGAAACTAGTACACATAGGATCCTTCCTGAGATTTCACACAACAATCAAAACTTGCCCCATCTCACACTGGTACATCACTTTCATTATTTAGTGTAATGGTGTCATGGTTCACTGTACAAATATACTATGATTTGTATAACCATTTCTTTTGCAGTTTTTGTTTTCGTGATTATGTCTGTGAGAAATAGTTCTAACAGTGGACTCTCTGGATTAAAGTATATGAACATATACTTTACATGAATATAAAGTGTATTTTTTTATGTTGGTACTTTGCCAAATACCTCTCCCAAAAAGTTTGCGATAATTTACTTCAGTGGTATTTTAGGTATTGGATATTATCCTGAAATATGTATGTAAATATTTTTTTGAAATTTATTTTTAATTAAATATACCAGGGATATGATTTTCATGTTTTAGCAGAGTTCATGGCTTTCTGGTCACTTTTGAAAGATGTAGACTTTCATCTTTCTGTTGATGTCTACACGTGTGTACTTGTATATATACTATAAATATATATATAGTATATATACTATGCTTACCAGTTTTTTAAAATGAGTCATGTTGAAGACATTCTTTTTCTCCTAAATGCTTTAGTGTGTAACTCTAAAAACAAAGAATTTTTTACTAACTAAAATTGATGGCTATCAATTTTCAAAATCAGGAAATTATCATTGGGACACTACTAATATCTAATTTAATAATTTGTCTAATTTATTGAGATTTGGTCATTTATTCTAAAATTGTTCTTTTTAGGAAAACAAAATCCAGATCATGATCATGATCTTAAGATTTTTGTTAAACATAGGACAGTTGTTTTCCACAAGTGCCCTAATTTTTGCTTTGTCTTTGACCCTGCAGATTAGAGTCAGATTGCTCGTGTGGAGCCGTATTACACAATGGTAGATGAGACTGAATTCTTCTCAGTTCTATGTCAAAGAGGAAACACACACTGCTGTTTAGTCCTTGTCTTAGTTACTTTTCTTGTTGCTGAGACAAAATACCCACCGTCCAAAGTTAAAGGAGAAAAGGTTTATTTTGCCTCACAGTCTGTAGAGGTTTCAGCCCATAGTTGTCTGGCTCCAAGGCAGAGTGGCACAGCAGAGGGGCATCGCAGAGGAGAAACAGTTCATGGTGGGTCAAAGGCAACAAAGTAGTGAAGTAGCGAAGAAGCAACAAGTGACAACGCAGCCCTCTTTTGTCCCCTATATTCTATCCAGGCTACACACCCTTAGGCTGAGTAGCACTCACACCCAGGGTGGGCTTCCCATTTTCCACACCCAGAACTATTCCAAATCAATCAGTGGACTAATTTAGTAATCACACACCTTTGATCTCAGCATCACACATTCCAGATCCAGCCACCTCTGGAAAGCCCCACCTATAACCACATGAGGCTTTGGAGGACATCTAGATACATGCCATAACAGTCCTGTTTCTAACATTGCTAACTTTGACCATTGTCTAAGGTGGGAGTTTCCAGGTTTCTCTACTGTAACAATATTTTATCCCTTGAATTTAAAGATAGATCCTGTGGGAATTCCCAATACTCAGTATAATGGCTACCCAAAATTCGTTTTAAGTATTCTGTTTTTTTCTAGATCTGTCAGTTGATATTCTCCTATAAGAAGTTTACCTTTCTCCCAATTTGTTTGTTTCACTGTGGACTCACTCATTTTAGAGTGTATAATGCTTTCATTTCTAATCTTTATTCTGATCGTCACATTGTTCAGGCTTTGCCATTGGGAGCCCCTTGAAGGCTGCTTGTGTGTCTTTCTGAAATATCCCACATCTTCCTTTGATTAAGTACAAAATATTCCTGGCTCACCTTGCCCTCTTCCTAACCCAGCCTTGGTCAGGCATTTCCCCAGATATCTGGCTCCCTTAGGGAAGGATGGTATTTAGAAAACAAGATCTGATGCTAAGTATGCTCTCTGCCTCTGATATTGGATTGCTTCTAGTTCCTCTTAGAGGACAGAACTGAAGGAGGGCATGAGAGAGAATCACTCCCATTATGTATACATGCAATGTGTAGCTACATATGTGAGTACACCTACACATATGTAAACTCACACATAACTAGATGCACTCATATGTACTTTCTACCTCTGTCCCCATGACTTCATACTCCATTCCAGGCCCTTTTATTACTATGTTCTCCAACAGTGAGAAGTCTGGATTCCATTATCAACAATATATGTATTTAAATGTTGAATCTTGGAATACATGGATAGTAGTCTTGGAATTATTAACTTATGTTTTGGGGGAAAATGAAGAAGTAATTAATTAAAGTCAGTACTACTTTAGAGATAATTTTGCCTTTAACAAATCAATCCAGATATTATGCCAGAATATTACCTGAGTTAATTTTTTCACTCTTTGGAATGTGATTATTTCTTCACTTGACTTAGACAGTTCAGTTCATTCATTTCTGTCTGTATGACATTGCCAGTATACTGTTAAATAGCAGTGGAAACAGGGCTTGAATTTGCTTTGTTTCTCTTCTTCAGTGTTATCCAATTAAGCTGCTGACCTTAAGACTAGAGAATGTACATTTTATCATATTTCAAAAGTATTTACCAATTCCTATTTTCTTGAGTGCTCTTATCAGGAAAGGATATTGATTTTTAAGGGAATTTTTCAGAATTTATAGAGATAATCATATTATTTTTCTCATTGAAAATTTTGACATGCCTCTTAAACCAATGAATTGTCCATTTTTGAAATAACCTTGCATTCTTGGGATAATAAATCCTACTTGGTCATGCTGTATTTTTGAAAATCTGGAGTTAGGCTTTTTTTGCTGAAACTTAGAACTTTCTCACCAATAATCATTGAGTTTCTTTCTTTTTTTTTTTTTGTATGACCTATATCGGGGTTAAGTATTAATGTTATACTCACTTCACAAAATGAGGATTTTTTCTTGATTTTCGTTGTGTAAATATAGCCGGGGAGCATGGGGACTATCTGATTTCTGAAGGTTTGATGGTGATTTGCGGTCATGATATTGCACGATGGGAGGTTATTGTATTTCCCTCTTGGGAAACATCAAATCAATCGAGTTGATGGACCTGTAAGTACTTTACAAATAGCACCTCATGAGTCGCATATTATTATAATGGGGTAAGAATAAAGTGTAGTGCAAATGGGTAATTAAGCCTACCTCAATTAAGAAAGAGATGGATACCCAAGAAATTTCACAAAAATTACATTTTAATTCAGTTTTTAGGTGGAGTAGTATTTTACTCAACCAAGAAGTAAATATCCAAATAAAGAAAAGAGCATAAGTAAACATATTGAGGCTTTTGAGTACAAAATTTGCCATAGCCACATAGTGATATGCAGTCAACCCTTTGGCACATATTTGTTTATTTGATTCTTTGACAAATCCAGGATGATGTTATTCCCATTTTAAGGTCAGAGAGGGCAACGACAGCACAAGTACATGACAGAGCCTAGTACAAGCCCCAGTGCAGAGTAGGAGCTTAATAAATGTTTGGGGACCCTTTCTGATGATATAGAACCATGAGAGCATTTTGTTTCTCTTCCCTTTCCTCTATGCTTTATTTTGTGTGTTATATAATTTAAAAATTATATGATACTATGTTGCCTATTCATTACTTTATTTATGTTTCTTTTACCTTCACAACCGAACTGTAGCTCCTTTTAATAGGTACATATTTGCTGCTCAAAATTGGGTCTCTGAGCTCTCAGTAACAGAATTCCGGTTTTCATTCCATTCTTGGATGTTGCTTCCTTCTAGTAGCTCATAGGTTTGCTGGCAGGCTGACACTGTCCCTCCCTCCAGTCAGGGATGAGCCGGGATGCCTTAAACTGATGAGCTCACCTCAGGCCACACTCCTTGCTGGCCACGGAGATCAGCTCAGTGAGGATCCCATGTGAGCCCAGAAGTCTGGAACCTTCTGGGGAAGAAATATCCTTGCTTTTCCTCTCTGGATCTGAAAAGGAATATGAGTAACCAAACAGGAAACAAAGAAAGTAAAATTTACCAAAATAGATCCCCGGGACTCTTCTGCTAAGTTCTATGATGCTACAAGACTCCATGACACGTGGTCCATTTTAATAAAATAAAGATTCTAATCCCATATGTGAATACTAAGTTTCTCCTTAGATTCTTATGACCAAAACTTTTGGCAAATACTTTCACACCAACCTCATCAATCTAGTCATGAAAGAGCTTTGATTAAGCTCATCCCACCCCATGCCCAAGCATCCAAATGCCATTGTCAATGAACACAACCAACAGTGGAGGGGAATATGTTGGTCACAAGGAGGGACACTGTCACTTTTTGGTACCAGGGATCGAACTCAGGTCCTTGTGCTTGCAAGGCAGGTGGCAGAACCACTGAGCTAAACCCCGGGCCTGGAACATAGTCACTTTCAAGGACATATTGCTACAGGGAGTGCACATTGATTTATCTGCTAACTTCAGTGTGCCACTTGACTGCATGTAGTAAAATAAAAAATGCACATGGATCATACTGAGTTTTGATTTTTCCCAACTCATTTAGCAAAAGGTAATATTTTGTAACCATATTAGATTAATTTTCCTTGATTTTTAAAATGTAGTTGAATATCTTTTCACAGGTATATTGGCCTTCTCTACTCCTCTTTCTTTTTTTATTTTCTGTGGTATACATCCTTTGTTCATTTTTCTTTGGAGCTGTTTGTATTTTTTACTTATATATAACAATAGTTTCTATATTCTGAATACTGTCCTTTGTATGTTGTGTAATTGCAAATTAATTCACTTTTCATTGCTGTCTTAATTTTGACTATATCTTTGCTTTTTTCAGATTCTTACTTTCTTATTATAAATGTTATTAATTTTTAAAAAATGTTTAGATTTCTATTCCATTTGGACTTTTTTATGATGAAAACAAAAACTAATTTATTTTTTCAAAAGAAAGTCATTTATTGAATTTATATATTTTCTCTACCATTTTTGTTGGCTCTGTCTTATGCTAAGTTTCAGAACCTATGTAGGGTTTTGGACACTTTAATCTGTTCCACTAATCTATTTATCTGTTCTAAAATCACCATCACATTGTTTTATTTCTATAGCCTAAAACTAAATCTTGATATCAGGCACTTCTTTTCCAAATTAGTCTATTCTTGGACTTTTACTCTTGTATGTGAATTTTGGAATCAAGTTAGTCCAATTAATTGAAAGTCCCACTGGGAGTGTTTTTAAAAATCAGTATTAGAGAAAATTGACTTTTACAACATTGCATCTTCCTAGTTCAAACACATCTGTTCAATTATTCAATGAATGTATTTCAATAGTTTTACAATTTTTGCACACATAATTACTTAGTTTTATTCCTAGTGACTTAAAATTGTGTTGCTATTTTAAGTAAGAGGTCTATTTATTTGGGGTATTTTTTAGTTGGTTGTTATATCAATTTGGCTATGTATCAATTTTGTATATTTATCTAATTTCCCACAACTTTGCTATTCCTGGTCAATTCTAACTAGATGGCTATTTATTTTTATTTTACATGTTATATCATCATATCATTTGTCAACAATAACCTAATAACCCTTTATTTGTTATTTGTCTTTTACTCAATTAGCTAAGACTTTCAGAATATTGAATCATAAGGGAGGGATACTAGGTATACTTGCCTTGTTATTGACATTGTTATTTGTAAAGTAATATCTAATCATTAAATGTATTGCATGATTGGGGTTTTGATGCATGATTCCTATGAATAAATAGATTTTTTTTTGTTTATAGTTTGAGTTTTTTCTTAAAACATGAATTTTGGTGGATCTTTTATTACTTAATTTCTATTAAGATCACAGTTTTCTCCTCTAATCTGGTACATGGTAACTTACATTGATTGGCAAGTGCTGAATTATTCCTCCAGTCCATTTGGTTTTGCTATAACAGAATACCTGATGGTGGGCTCATTATGAAGAAAAGGGTTTATTTAACACACAGTTGGAGAGGTTGAAGAGCACATCAGTGCCATCTGCTTAGCTCTAATAAGGGCCTTATGGCAGATAGCATCACAATGGCAGGAGTGTGTGTGTGTGTGTGTGTGTGTGTGTGTGTGTGTAAGGGGCAATGTCACATGTACAAGAAGGATTTGGAAGAGGTGTTGAGCTCCCTTGTAACAACCCATTCCCATAGGAACTAACCTAGTCCTCAAGGGCACCATTAATCCCTTCCAAATGTGGTGTCCCTGTGACCTGACTGTCTTCCTTCCCTTGGAAGGAAGTGAAGTTCTGTCACCTCAGTCCTGCAACCCTGGTGGTTAAGTTTCCAGAACCTTCTGGGGTATACCCACAAACCATACCCAAACCACAGCTACTATTCTTGCATTCTTGGAATAAACTTTAGGGACATTAGCTAATTTTTTAAATATTTTATACTCTATTTAGAATTAATAAACCAACAAACAGTTACAGGGCAATAACAACTGAGTATACCCAGTGAGATAATGTTTCAGAATTTACATATTTACAAGCTCAGAGGCCCTTCTCCACCATGGAACATTTTAGTCTATTTAGTCAAAGTCTTCTGGAATTCCAAAATTTTTATCAATTTTATTTTCTTCAAACCCAAATTTTCTTTTGGCCCTTGATTTGATGGCAAATATATTACCAGTCCATCTGTTAGCAGTGTCTTTGGCCACTTTATTTGCTTGACCTAAAAAAAAGATATCTAAAAGTATTTCTTCCACAACTTGTGGGTCATATTCTTTGTCTTTTTCTGCTTCTGCCTTAAGCTGTTCCCTTTGGTCCCAAAGTGAAGAAAGCTCGTTTGCTAGCACGGTTAGTTCTTCCACCTCACGTTGGTCAATTTTTGCTTTCTCGATGCTTTCCTGTAGGCTTGCTTGTTTTTGGCTTCCTTCAGACAACTGAGATTCCAGAGCCTCCAATTTACCTTTCCTTGCATGAAGGCTTTACTTGGAAAAGCCCAATAATAATTAGACGTTCCAGTCCTCCCACAGCCCAACATACCATCATCAACTAAGCTTTGAAGAACTTCTTTTACTGACATAGCACTAATTCCTTTCTCCTTGGGAGCAATCTTCCCCAGGTCTTTTAATTGAAATACATCTTTCTCTAAAATCAGGTGATCCTCTTTGGTTTGAATCCTGGTACAGTCAATTCTATTTTTGAGATCCAGGACTAGCTTCTTAGATAGTCGGTGTCTCACAGGTGTCTTCATTTGTATTATCCTTTTTTCTTCTTTTTTTCTTTTTGTTATCAAGGCTCAAACTCGGGTCCTTGCGTTTGCGAGGCAGGGGGAGGAACCACTGAGCTAAATCGCCCGGCCCTCAGGTGTCTTCATTAAATGCAGATGAAACAACAGTACCTACGCTCACAGGGTGTCTTAAAAAATATTTGCATCATTTAGGCTCTCTTTTCTTCTGCACTCAGTCCTTTTTCTTTGACATGGTGCGGGCAGCGGGCCTTCCGGCGGTGGCCAGGCCTGCGAGGGGCGAGGAGCGAGGGGCGAGGGGCGAGTTTGACTTTGGCCTTGGCGCCAATTGCTCCAGCAGAGCCGCAAAGGGGAGCAGGGCGGGGAACTCTAGCTAATAATTTTTGAAAGACATAATTGGGATTGATTTGATGTTTTACTTTTGACTTTTAGATATATTTCCATAAGTGAGGTTCATCTGTTTGTTTCTCTTTTACAATTGTTGTGCAACTTTGGTATCAATATTTTACCACACTTGAAAACTAATTGGAGAGCTATTTATCTTTATAATATTCCTAGGATTGTTTTTATATTACAGGGATTAGCTGGCCTTTAACGGCTTGACACAATTTACAACCCAGGCTAGATGTAATTTAGGAAAAGGATTTTTCATTTTTACTATCACATTTTTTTAATAAATGTTGATTTATTTAAAATTTCTGTATCTTCTACTTTGCTTGAAAACTGTTATATCAAGTTCTCAATTTTTAATTATAGGATTAGTAAAATCCTCCACTCTGTTTGAATTGTACTTAATTTTTCATTTTTAATCCTTTTTACTTATATTTTCTCTATCAGGCTCAGTATTTTGCTCACAAGGTAGTGTCTGTCAGATCTGAAAAGATTCATTTCTTCCTTCTGTATTCAGGGATTGTAGTTTTATTTAAAAATAAATTTAACCAGGGGCCGGGGATTTAGCTCAGTGGTTCCGGTGCCTGCCTCACAAGCGCAAGAACCCAAGTTCAATCCCGGATACCAATGAATAAATAAATACATAAATAAGTAAATAAGTAAATAAATAAATAAATAAATAGATTTAACCTTAACAATCTGTTTTCTTCACTTAAAAAATGCACATAAGCATCAGGATTTCTGTCTTAGGAACCAAATTTGGAATCAAGAAGGCCACCTCCTCCCCTGATCATGAAGAGTTTGGGAGTTGGGGCTGGGAGAAAGCAGAGTCACTAGCCAGATGTTCCTGGGTAGTCCTTCTGCCCCAAGCTGACCTGCATTCTGGAAGGCCCATTTTCCTATGCTGAATAGACTATCTCTTGTTTGGGGTGATTTCTAATACTGTTATCTTTCTTCTTATTATATTTTCCTTTCTATATTCTTTGTGAAGTCTGGGTTATGTCATTTATCTGGCTTGACATCTGGTAAACCCTTTCAAGCTGGAAACACATTGGCGCCTGCAGTTCTGAAACCCTTTATATCTACACATTTGCTCTCCTTCATTCTTACTTGTAGGCTGTAATTAAGTGGGTGTTGGGGCTTCTCAATTTATCTTCCATGTCTCAATATATCTTCCATATTTTCCTTCTCTTTTACTGCAGTGAATTTTGAGTAAACTCCTCAATTCTTTCTTCATGTCATTAATCTTTCTCTACAGTCATATTTAGATCACTAATTATCTTATCTACTTGGTTTTTTATAGCAGTGACTGCATTTTTCACTTCCATGATTTCTAATATATATATATATATATGTTTTATATGATTACCAACTATTCTAATTGCAGAGATGATATTCCCTTTTTAAGGAAAAAATGAAATATTTATATATTTTCTTTAAATTGCTGCCTTATTTTTATCTGTGAGGTTGAAATCTTACCATATCTTGAATGTTCTGTCTTCCACAGAGGGATGTTTTCTCGATTCATTTGCCATTTTGAAGGGAGATGTGTTGTGCAGGAGTGTTGTTTTGTGTCATGCAGGAGTGTTTTCATGCATGCTGTATTCTGATTTGTGGCTTATGTTTTCCTTGGACTTCTGGTGTTGCGTAGCCTGTGCATGTCTTCCAGCAGAGGTTGGGAGGGCTCTTCTGAGCTGGGTTGATGTTGGAGCAGAGGGAGGTAAGGGGATGCTCCTTTGAGGCTCTGTTCCATAGAGGGCCACATCCAGGATCTCAACACTTCCAGCAGACTCATTTCCCTCCAAGCTGTGGGGCCCATGGGAAATGCAAAGCCCCTCACTTACATTAAGATTTCAGAGGCATCACAGAATCATCCAGAATTGGGGCCTGGGATGATGGCAATGGCAGAAGTTTTGTCATCTCCTTCCTAGGATATAGGCAGGGAGGCAGGTCAAGGTCATCAGGAAGTACTCTGCTATGCAGCACCTAGGATGACCCCACATTCTAGATAAAGTGAGCCTGGTGAGATGGGAGGCAATTGGGTTGTATCAGATCCTCCTGTGACCTTGGCCAGTGTAGACTGAAGGCAGCTTGTTCAGTGCTCTCTCCCTGGCAACAGTAGTCTCCTTTGTGAGTGGAAACCCCACTGGGGCTGAGATCTGTTGCTGGGCATGGCACAAAGCTGTCTGGCATTTGGCAAGACCAGAAGCAGGAATTACTACTTTCATAGGGATGCTCTTGCCCACCAACTTGGCACAGACCAAGGGATGAAAGGGAGGGGACTGCAGTAGCCAAACAAATACAACAAAGTGGAAAAGATGCTAACAGTGAGGGTCCAAACCCCACCTTGGTCCTTTGTTTCTGTCTATACATAAATACTTGCACCTTAGTGCACTTGTACACTCTCACTCTGGAATTATGCAATGCTTAAATATTATATCATACCATGGTTATCAAAAATACTGCAGAGCTTTTCATCAAGCACCAAATAGTTATTTTTCTTCCTCCTTACCAGCCTTCATTTTATTAGCATCCTAGGTGTCTTATGACAGCACTTTTCTAAAAAGAGATGCTCAATTTACAACGAGGTTCTTCCAATACACTCATTAGAACACTTGCTAACTGCTTGGAATTTGCTAGAAAGTAAACTGCAAATCCAACTTGATAGTGCCTGTATAAATCTTAATTTATTGAAATTAGATTTAGCATCACAAAAAGACCTGAAATTTTCTGAGAATAAAATAGAGTGATAATTTGGCTCATGAACTTAATTCTTTCCATGATTCTGGTCACAAACCAAATTGAACAAGAACCGAAACAAATTCAATGATTAGGTTCAATATTAACCTTATGGGGAAATCTGATTTGGTTCTTGTCCAGTTTGGTTTGTGACCAGAATTATGGAAAGAGTTACATTTGTGAACTGACGTACCACTGGAAGAGCAAATTAGGAAAAGATTATAAACTATCTTAAGGGAAAGCAAAACTATTAGCATGGGGTTAAATGTATTTAACATCAACTTCTGAAAATGACCAGTTAAAACCTAATTCAGGGCTAGGAAAGTAGTTCAGTAGCAGAGTGCTTGCTGAGTGTGTGTTAAGCCCTGTGTGCACTTCCCAGCTCCACATAAATGAATGAATGCATAAAACCTAATTCATTCTCAAAGTTACAGAAAGGCAGTTACCTTAAGCTTCTCAAATCATTCAAGACACAGAATGATGGTCAGTGGTGAAAGCCATTGTGCATAAAAATGAACATATAGTACTGAAGGAGTGGGCAGCTCCTTCAGTTTCTATGCTTTCTTTTTTCTTGACTTCACTAATCTACCTGGAAGTTGATGGTGAGGAAGACACTACAACCAAATCCTCCTGGACTAAAAACAAGATCCTGTAAAGGAAATGGAAGAAAGACCAGATTTCAAGATTACATATTTCTGTAATTGTTTATTCTTTTTATTTTTATGAAGAAGTAGCACATTTTCACATTTAAGAGCCACTGAAACCAGATATTCAGGAAAGAAAAAAGATCAAATTCGTTTACAGCTCTAATGTAGAAGCAATATTTTATATGGAAGAAAATAATAATACCAACATGCTGTGCATTGCTGGACAGTGCACACACAGCCTGTATGCACTGTGACAGTCTCTGTGTTCTCTATGCATTTGCTCCTTTGGAGACAGAGAAAGTCAGGTGGTAGCTACTATTTAAGATATGCTTGGGCCTGCTGTCCCTGTACTGCAAGGAACATTTAGAATGAATGAAGATGTACAAGAAATAGCTAAGGTGACTAAGAAATAATAAATGGAAAACTTACACTTGTATTCTCTTCTATTAAAATGTGCAATAGCCCCAAATTTTTTATCACCTCGTATGAGGCCTTTTTTTCTACAGAAGAAATTTTCTACAAAAGAGTTTTATATATATGAACCAAACTGTATATCCTTCCATTTCTGACAATTTTTAGCATAGCTGTATCTATGGATACTTTCATTATGATTTTATTTTCCTAGAAATTCCAGTTTCTAAAGTTTACACAGCAACAACTTTAGGAAGTACTCTTTTATTTTTCCTTGGGATGTTTGTCATTAAAAAAACCTGTGTATCTCATGGAATAAAAGTTCTCACTTTTATATGATAATCTTTATAGCTTTAGCAATTCTAAATAGCTCCACAACTTATCATTCAGTTACTAAGGTAAATTTTTTGAGCAAAATCCATAAAATTTTACATAGAATTCTAACATTCATACAGCAAACATGTCAAATCTAAATATATATTTTGGGGGGCAGACCATTGTCAGCAAGATTCTTTTATACATAATGCTTTTAAGTAAAACATCATTAAAGAACTATGTAAATAAAATTAAATTATAAAATAAAATGATGGCATAACTTTAAAGCATATTTATGAAAAATTTGTATATAAACAACATACTAGCTTTCTTAAAGATATAAAAATATTAGTCCTCAAAAACTGCATCAAAATATTACCAAGGATTCTACCGAGTTATAACTATGGGACATTGGAAAAGAAAATTAAATGGTAGCCCAGCACCTAGGAGGAGGCTTCCAGGCCACTGTACCACCACCACTCCCAGCACAGAGGAGATGAGCCACTCCCAGCACAGAGGATATGAGCCACTCCCAGCACTCAGAAGGAGGCTTCCAGGCCACCATACCACCACCATCCTCAGTGCAGAGGAGGTGAGCCACTCAAGGGGCCCAGGAGGAGGCTTCCCAGCCGCCTTACCACCCCACCCCCTAGCCCAGAGGAGGTGAGCCACATGGGGGCCAACAGCAACCCCCCCCCGTTGAAATGAGAAGACATGTAAACAAGTCTCAAAACCAGACTTCCGGGTCACCTAAAGCAATGCCAAAGGGAAATGAGATGAAAAAATTCTGATACTCAACCACCTGAACTCAACCAACTCAACTCCCTGAACTGGCAATGAAAGAGGATATGAAAAAAATGAAATCAGAAATAATTTCTCTGATAACAGCAGAGATTGTACCCATAGTGCAAGACATGATTAATAAATCTAGAGAGGACACAGCTTAAAAAATAGAGGAGCTGAGGAACATGATGGAATCCCAACATAGGAAACAAATGGAATCTGTAAAACAGATGCAAACAGATTTCCAGGAGATTAAAAACTCCATTGATAGCTTACTCAGCAGAATGGCCCAATGTGAGAACAGAATTTCAGATATAGAAGATAAGATTGCAATTAGTGATCAGGAAAAGAAAAATTGCTTTAAAATTGTAAGGGACCATGAGAGATCAATCCAGCAGCTGCTAGACAATGCAAAGAAGAATAACATAAGACTGATTGGAGTCAATGAAAAAACAGGAGAGAGTGCACATGACATT
>NW_004624753.1:4071134-4083403 GCF_000247695.1 Heterocephalus glaber
GTAGTATACCACGTATACATATTATATATCATAATAAATAATATAAATAAAATATGTCATGTAATGTTCTCCAATTACAAATCATATTCTATGCTCCAATGTGTTCAAATATGTATTTGTATATAAAAAGTAATATATGGCATAATATCATGTATGAACTCCAATAATGTGTTCAAATATATAATATTTATCATAAAAAAGACATACAGCAGGTAATTATCTATTTACTTCCTCAGCCCTCCCAGGGTGATGATTAAACAGCCTCCACTGGAGTTGTCTGTCAAGAACCCAAATAGACTTACTGCATGCCAGGAAAATCTCTGCTACTTCATTTCATCTCATTTAATTCTCCCTACACTAACCCAGCTAATACTTGCTGACAATCTAGTATGTGCCAGTCACTGTGCTGGGCGCTGAATATTTTATTATGAACATTTAAACTTTAAAATTCATTTAAAATACTTGAAATTTACAACATCCTATAATTTTCTTTTCAAAAGTATAAGCAATTGAGTGTAGAAACAAATACTTTGTTTTTGTTTTTGTTTTTTTTTGCTCTGTGTGTGTTTTCCTAAGTCATGGTTTTTCTTAAATATGCTTCGTTGGATAGGGAAAACCAGTCGTAGAACTGAAAAGCAACAGGGACGTCCTATCTGGGCTTGTGAGTCTAATTAATCTTCTCTGTTATTTTCCGTTTCTTTGTGCTCTTTTCACTGCCTGCATAGTGGGCATCTGTAGATTTCTATAAGCTCTATACATTGTTACTTTGTGTCTTCTCTAACTGAGATTCCCTGGACTCCACGGCAGCAATCACCATATCTTTGCTGTCATACCGTTAGGATTTGTACATAGGGTGGCAATCCATGGCAGAAGGAAAAGCTGGGGAGGAGACCCACTTTAGTGACTGCAGGAACTCTACTAAATTATCCAGTTCTGTACATGTCAGTTTCCACATTTGCAAAACTAGAATATAACATTTATCTCACAGAATTGCAGTAAGGTTAGTGAGATAAATGCAATGTTCCTGGCCCATACTAAACAATCAATAAATGAGTATTAGTATTGTATGGGTATGGAGTGGCAACACTAGAACTCCTTTGGGCTTGCTTGCTGTTTTCGAAACAGACTGAAGGTTTTAGACAAGATTACTGTGATGTTTTTCAAAATATTACATAATCTTTATATTTGGAAACCAAGTGCAGCAGATTTAGAGGTAGTTTCCATACTTGACACACACTGGAGCCTGTTTGGAAGCATCCAGGTTTGCTTTATGAGACTGTTTATTAGCACAAATAAATGTTAATGTTGTGATGCTGCTTTTCTTCCTATGCTCCTAATTATTTCATAATATGATCAAGGAAGAACAATTTTTTCAAGTGATATTGTAAACTGGGTATGGTGGCGCATGCCTGTAAACCCAGCTGAGGGTCTGAGGCAGGAGGCAAGTTCAAGCCCAGATTGGGCAATTTAGCAACTTAGCAAGACCACGTTTCAAACTAAAACACAAGGGCAAAGGTTCTGGGTTTAATCTCCAGTACAAAAAAAAAAAGAAAAGACATTGTAACAATCTAATTTCCTGTATATTTGCTATTTCATATCTTGATTTCCCTATTTCATAAAATAGGAAATAAGGAAAACATAATTTTTAGACTGAATTGTTTAACAGCGAGCTAAAGTGGATGGCCACTTGTAGGAAATGATGGCCTTAGAAAACAACAACGGAGATTAAATTTCGATGACTTGAAGAACTTCTCAATTTTAAGAACTTGAAAATGGTGTTAAGTAATAAAACTTAATGGCTTTGTTTCTAGGGAGGTATTGCACATAGTTTAAAAGGCTCAGCATGTTGTCTGTCATTGCTTCTCAAAGGATGGTCCATGAAAGAGCAAGGCCACAATCCAGCTGAGCCCCACCCAGACTGACGCCATTTTCGCAAGGTCCTCATGCCCTGCATGCAAGGGAAACCCAGCTCCAGACTACAGTTTTAGGCCCATTTTGTTAATAAGGGGAAAGGCAGAGGCTAATTTACTTCAGAATACTCTTAAATTCTTCGTTTGTTACACACAAGCTTTGCCCACATTTTCCTGATTTCAGTGTGCCGCCATTTTGTGGCTGTTCTCACTTTCTTCATCCTCATTTTGTCTTTCTGGAGCAACATCTTGAGATCTGACTATTTTGCTTGAATCATCCTGTAAAACACCGTTCCCCCAGTGAAATATACATCAGGTTTTTAGCCTTTTGGTCTCACTAAAAATTCAACCTTTTGGGGGATCCTTAAGTGTTCCAAGAGGATTTATTTTGATGAGTTGTATCTAAGAAGAACTTGCGTCTTGGGGCAGAAGAAAAAATGAAGGCCAGGTGATAAGATGTGAAGGGCTATGTCAGGCATGATGCTCTAAGAAGGGACAAGGAGATGTCAGAGAAGGACATGGAGGGCTGCACAGGTCTTGACATCAGGTCTTGCATATACCTCCATCTTGTGCTGCTTCTGAGTCTACCCTGTTGGCTCATGGGTACAGTGGAACATCGGAGGCACCTCTGTGTACATGATCACTTGGGTGTCATTGTTATTATTCTCTTAGAAAGAGGACGTGACCATCCTGAACCTCTTAGAAAGAGAATAATATAATAAAATCCATGTCTAAGATAATAAAACTGTTTTCCAAAATGTATTCTACTTGAAATTATTGCTGTGCATCAGAGAATCTAAACTAGAGCAATTCCAACATATCTAAGGCAGCCCACCAATGTGATGCTGAGGGGAACTCCAACATAACTGCAATAGAATACAAAAGGTAGTGTTTAAGTATACATTATCTTTTTACTCATGAAGAAATATTTGTATTTGTTTGGTCGAATCATATCAGTAGAACAAAGCAAAATTGCATCCCCATTCATGAAATCTGGTAACCCCCATTTTCTATCTAAGTCGTGGTCTAAAGGCTGTTTGTAAGGGTAAACATTTGGAACTCCTCCCCTTAGACATGATGTTCTGAACTGTCAGGTCCTCAGGGAGCTCACAACATTGTTGATCTGAGTCACGTGCAGTGGGGATGGTTCTATGAGCCTCCTGAGCCCTGGCTGTCTCTAGAACTCTGGACCACTTCACTCTGGAATCACTTCTAACAAGCAGTCATTTGTTCAGCATTTTCTACATGCCACATGTCAGACAACGAGTTAAGAACATTCCTGAGTCCAGAACCTATGGCTTATTGCCATCTTGAGTATGGGACCACTTTGCAAACTCAGATCCTTTTACAGATATTGTCTGTCTTCCTGGAAAGCTTGAGCCCTAGAGTGAAATAGAGAATCTGAGCAGGTGGAGGGGACCCAAGATCCTCTGAGTTACTTTGTATCTGAGGAAACTGATGCACTGGCATTCTCTAACAGCACTGCTCTTAAATTGCAGATAGATTATACTATTAATAGATCAGGACACTAAAATATCAAGAGTCATTTAAATTTTGGTAATAAAAATAAGCATTGAATTATAACATGTGTTTGCAATCGTCCACTCTTGTATGATTTTTAAAAACTAATGGAGGGTCATGAGGGAGGGAAAAGGCAGAGGGAAGAGTAAATTTTGAATGGATGAATGAGTGGGTGGATGAAACTCTGCAGCACCAAGAAACTGTTTTATGATAGATTCTGTTTCACAGAATTTCTCATGATCTCAGTGAAATTTTACCAGGTAAATTTACCAGGTCTAAACTTTTGTAGCAGAGGAAACTGGAGTAAAACATGACTTGGCCAAGACTACACTCCTAGGAAAAGGCAGAAATTTGAATGCATTTCCTTCTACCTCCAGAGATGATAGGTGAAGATAAAAACATCTTAGAGCTGGTATCCCTGTTAAAAATAAGGATTGTGGGGAAGTTCACAGGTTTGCAAATACTCTAGGTTTCCTCACAACCCACGTTTAGATCACTTTCTACCTCACGAAAGGACTTTGAAGGGAAATACTCCTCCCGGAGACAAACTCCATGCAAGTGGATGGCAAGTTGAATGTGAAAAGTGGACCAGAAATGCCTACATTTCCGTACAGCCCTGACTCAGAGATGGAGCTGTCTAAACCCGACCACAAGGAGCGGCAGGAGAATGTGGCTTGGGAGGAGGAAGGAAGGAGGAGAGAACTTCATCATCATGGGGGAGGCATAGGGCAGCATTTACTCCTAGGACATCAGCTCGATACCATGTCAAATTTAATACATTTCTTTGTTTCTGCTATTTTATTTGCTTACTTGTAGAAGTGATGACAACATGAAGAATAGTTACAGAAATAGCATAATCCCAAACACATTCTTCTACAACCAGAGCAAAAAACAACCCACAAAAACAAAGAACTGCAAGTAAAAATCAAGAATATAATTACTTGAGACTAGAACAATGAACGATTCTGAAATACAGCTAGCGACAAGACCATGAAAACTTAACCCAGCAAAGAATTTAGATAAGGATTTTTTTTTAAATGGTCTGTATCTTACCCAACCCTCATATATGGATAAGAAATTTTACTATATTCTTTTAACCTTCCTTAGCTTTATAGAAATATGACTAACAACATACAATTTTTCTTTCATATTCTTTGTATTTAGCATTTTAGCAGGTAAAATGCAATAAAGAAAAGTTACAAAATATACTTTATGTGCAAATATGTTATTGGATTGGAAATCTTATTTTAAAAATTAATGAGATTAGTGGAAGAATTCAGTTCTTAGTTTTTAGAAATGAGAGAAAAGAGTTTATTGAACTGTGACATTTCTTTGATACCAAACAGGACCTGTCTTGGAAAGGAGGTCCTTTGTGTTTTTGTAATTATTTGGTATGTTTAGGTAGTCAACTGGGAAACATAACTAACCGCCCTGGGTGAAAGAAGGCCCCTTAAAGGACAGCTGTGGATGGAAACACTTCTACTTTCACTGGTTGTCTCACAACGGCTTCCCTGAATATGAAAAAATAGGTATTTATTCACATACCAGGACCACAAATCTCTAAGAGACTGGAAGACAAGAAGGTTCAATGTTTTGCCTCTTGTCCTTTATATGGCCCTTTAAGTCTAGAGTAGTTTCAAAGAAGAGATTGATCCAACTTTAAAGTGACACATGCATGTGATATACCACCAAAGACCCTTGGTAAATAATACAACTTTCCATAAAAACTACCTTTCTTGCCTTTTAAAACACAGCAAATTATTGGTATGTTCATATCATTCAGGAGCCAGTAAATCTAGCTATGTAAATTCTGTATCTTTTTCAAACTGGCAAATGAAATAATTACCTATTTCCTATTGTGCAGAAATAATTTATTAACCAGCAGGCCAGGGGCTGTCTCATGGATAAGTAAGACATAAAGCAAGCAAGCCTAAGCATTACATTTTTAAAGGTATCACATTTGTCCCTCTTTGGTTCTATTTATTTTAACTCAACAGTTTCCAACAGTTAAATGGAGAATTCATTATAACTCCTTTTCTATTGGATGGAAATTTCTTTGACTAATACAGATCAATTTAGCATGTCCTGCTCCCCAAAATCAAAGCTGTCCTGTCCTATTAACATTACTATTCCTGTGAAACATCATTCTTTCCTCCAAACATGGCTCACACAGGCTCCATAGGGTTACAGGAAAATAGAGATGCCTCTTTTGTCAGCATTTAGAGAGTTTGTAGGTTACCTTGCAGCTGCTTGGAGATAGTGATGTTAGTTTTGCACAAGTGATATTTGCCTGTAGTGAAAGAGAATACCTAGACTTTGTCTATAACATGAAAGAAAGCACTATTTAAAGGAAATAGTGCACAACTGGAAGTCAGGCCAGTAAAATTCTAGTCTATCATTTACAGTTTAAGAGTTTAATTTGTTCACTGAGAAGGATTTTAACCTCTGGATAAACTGGAAACAGAGTGCTATCTTATCTACCTCAGAAAAATGTTGGGAGGTTTTCAGTTTAAAATGAAAGGAATTTGTAAGCTATTCTGTGCAACACAAAGGAGAGATACTGTAATCAAAATGGTTTACCTGAACATATATGTTCCAGTGTGCTTGCTCATACCAATCTCCTCAGTGAAAACTTTCTTGAAATAGACATGAAACCTGATCCCAAATCGAAGCCCAGGGCTCGGAGATGACTCTCAGGTTTTATTTCCAAGATTAAACAAGACTGGATTCTCAAAGGAACCACCCTGGAATTATGACACTTATCTCCCTAAACCCAAAATTAAAGATTTCATAGGCTAAGAGCTTATTGATATCTTTGTACAAATGTTCATGTTTCATAACAGAAAAAAGAGATGTAAACTGAGCCAGCCATCCTGGGGGTCTTCACTAATCCCTGGTATGTGTATATAACCTTCTCCAATGAGCCTGTCACCTGTTCCTCTCTTCAGTGACTGACTACAAGGCAAGAATTAAATGACAGTTCAGCTTGAAATCTCCCTCCCTACCCAAAACACATACATGGCCTAATCTTGACTCTTTCCTGTGACTATCTTGTTATCTTTTGTGGAGATATGTAACAATAAAAAACCAATTCCATCTTCAGTAAAGAAATACATGAAGAGAAAGTGCAGCTAAAACATTAGACCTCTTGTATCTTGTTACAATAAACATTTCTTGTTCTCATATATTCTTTGCTGTCCAAAATTGAATCAATAAAGGCACCAAACAAGGTCATGCACTGGAGGAGGATGTTTTAAGGTTTTTTAGTTGAATTCAGTAATTTTAGCTGACCAAGTGTTCTATACAAATCATATTTGAAATCTGGTTTCTTTGTCCTCAGGAAATTATGCATATTTGCATATTTTGCCTCACAAAAGATTATCCTATTTTTTTTAGTAAATTTTAATGTTTAAAGAATTGAGAGTACATATTTAAAAACTGGGAGAAATTGAACAGAATATTAAGAATACTTACATGCAAAAAGTAAATTTATGATTTTTTCTTTTTTTGTACTTGTTTTTATTGTCTGAAATTTCATCAGTTAATGTGTATTTTTTATGATGGAAAGTGACATTAAAATTTTGCTCTTCTGAAGATGGGGGAAACTCACCATAAACACCCCAAAACAAATATGCTTGACATATATTCAAATAGGCATTTGTACTGACGTACAGGCTTATACACATACAAAGTATTCATTATTTATTCAACAGAAATGCAAAATTGAAAAGACAGATTTTGTTCTAGTATATTCTTTCCTATTGTTTCTCTTCTGCAATGAATTGCTTTTATTTATTTATTTTTCATTTTAAATGACACACAGTAACTACATATTGTGGGGTACAGTGTGGTATTTCAGTACCTGTATATGGTGTGTAATGATCAGTTCATGATGACTAACACATCTATCACCTCAGATATCATCATCTCTTTGTGTTGTGAACATTCTGAATCCTCTTTCCTAGCTATGTGAAATATTCAATTAATTGTTGTCAACCTTGTTATCCTACTCTGCTCTAGGACATTTCCACTGCAATAAATTCTATACTATTTTGGGAAGGAAAATACAATTGAAACAAAGATATACAGAATAGAAAATGAAAGTTCTCTGTCAACCCAGATGGGAGATAACAGTTTGTTGCATAATTTTCCAGACTTCTTACTACTGAAACCATGAATTTTACTCTATTCTTTAAAAATAAAACGAACTCCTCTGTAGTGTTCATTTTCTGTCTCACGTGTCATGAACATTTTTCTGCATTACAACATTGTCATTCTTCTTCCCTTTCTTTAAAATTATCTATTGCTCAAAAATTCAGTACTATGAAATGGAAATTCATATGAGATTCTAACACCCTTCCTCCACTAAGGCCATCCTACTCCATCTCCTAGGATTGCTTACTTTGAAATTTTTGATGATACTTTTTCTAATTAGTTTTTGAAGTCAGATATAATATACAGATGATTGCAAGGAAGCCATGATTTTTTTGGAATTGTATTTTTCTTTTAAGATTTTGATTCCTGGAGGCACATGCTTCACTCATTGATAAGGATTAAAAATTTTAAAATTACCTTTATAATTTGTATCCAGCTATGAGGGGTTTGTTTTGAAATCAAATGATGCCGGGACATCCAACTCATACACCCTGAGGTGTTACAAAATGTACTCTGTTAAAAAAAATGTACTCTGAAGGAGACAGTTCAACTGCACAACACTATTCAGAGAAGTCATTAGATTTACCCATGTTGGATGCATTTAAGACCTGGCTGACTCAGATGGCCACCAAATAATTTCTTGTCTACACTGTCTTCTTTGTCAGTTAAATTCACTTTGTCCACAAAATGGCTTCGATTGTATCTGAGGTTTCAGCTATAATCCCAGTAGCTCCTTCCATCCAGTCTGTGAGGGGAACATTAAATATGGAGAAAGCATGAGTTTGGAAGTAACAAGATGTGGGTTCTCATCCAGGCAGTGTTACCAGTGAATTTCGACAAATCACTTAACCTTTCAGGACTTCTGCTTAACTGTAAATTGAAGAAACTCTTCATTTAATTGCTGAGATCCTTTCCTGTTCTAAAATCTGAGTCTGTAAAGCATATAGCTAGTCTCTCTACGATGCCTGAGTTGGTAATTGTGTGCAGCTGGTCCCCCAGCTAGCTCCCACCAGGAGCTTTAAGGAACAATTACTTCAAGTTCCTTACCACTGACTCATGTGATCTACAAACTCTTCAATCCCAAGCTCAGGGCCGGCCTTGTGCTTGGCTCTAGACCACTCTCGCCATTTCCAGCTCATGCGTCAGCTCAGACTGTGAGCTCTGGAGGCTTCCTCAGTGGGTTTGCCCGAAGGCATGCTGGACATTCTTTCCATTGCAAAAGTCTGTATCATTACCTTTTGGTATTAATTTGCATATTAAAATGGAATTCTTTGCTTACAAAATGAAATCAACTTGCACGAATACTCAATTTGTAGGAAATTTTGTGTAAACATATATAATTTATTTCAAGGCAATCAACATCTTGTCCATCTGCATTTGTAGGGAAAAATTTCAAGCATAACAAGACAAAATATTACCTGAAAAAAATAATGTCTCATGCTTACATAGAAATGAGACCATTGAAAACAATGTGCTAATTTCATTTTGCCCTCGTGATAACCCTTTCTGGATTATTTCCTTCATTTGACAAATGACACTGAAATAAAAGAAGCTGCATGGCTTGGTCAAGATGAGTCAGGAAATTAATCAGCATCTGGACTGCAGTGCTGGTCTCCTGACCTGCAGCCCAAAGCTGCTCCCAGTAGATATTAAAAACATTTAAATTGGCTGTAGATTACCTCAAGCATATTCTCATCCAAATTTCCTCTAATTCAAAACCAACCCAGGGAGCAACAGTCTTGCTTTCTTCCCATGATTGTCCTCCACAGAGGTAAGAACAGGCTGCCTGGCTCTAGCCCTGTCATTTCATGACAGTTACTTTTATCATTTTCAAAGGTGGAGAAATTTTATTTTTACTTCGACAACAAAAGTTTTTTTTTTTAATTCACTAGAAAAACCTGCTTCTCTAATCCTGAGACATGTCAGTATTAAGTAGAAACTCTTTTCATATTCAGTGTTAAGCTTCTAATTCTATTTGAAGGCAACACACTACTGACTTGAGTGTCAGGCTGCACAAGCTCAGAGACACGTAGTACACTGTGTAAAACAGGAGGACACAGCGGACACTGCTCTGTAGAACAACCTGTGAAGGAGACAAAAGTGACATCCAGGAGCCTGGGGTTTTTCTCACAGCTGCTAATAACCAGTTTGACAAACAAGATGATGTGGATGAATACATGATTGAATGAATGAATGAATGCTAGTAGTGCTATCCAGCTTTATACTGGTTGGAGACTCATGAGTTGAGAAGGACTTCAAAGTGCACAATAAAAGTGCAAAAGGTGTCATGAAATTGGGCTTCTAAATATAAAAATCCTATTAAATTCCAGTCTTCTACAAGACTCTGCGACAAATTTCAAATGGATTAAAGGCTTAAATGCCAAGGAAGAAATTGCAAGAAAACATTTGAAACATATATATCACAGGCAAAAGATTCGTATTGATAATACATAAACTCAAACAAATAAAAAGACAAACAAACCAATAGAAAAATGAGCCAAATACACAAATAGGCATTTCATGTGTAGAAACACTTCAAAAGTCAATAAAAAAATCAAAAGATGCTGAACTTCACTATTAATCTTTCAAAATGCATTCTTATAACAAAAATGCCAGCATTTCACATGGGAATTTCTCAGTTTATTTTGTTCACTTTTAGATCTTTTTAAGTCATTTTTGTTTACCCAACACTCGTACCATTTTAATATTTTTCTTTGTCTATAAATGACCAATTCTTCAAAATTTTTAATGGTCTTGGGCATAGCTCTGCTAGAAGGAAAAGAAAGTCATTCGAACAGAGCACTTCACATCCAGTGGCCGGAGTGGACTGAGTTCCAGATGAACTAAGAATTTACTTCTTTCAATCTTTCCATATGGGTCAACTGTCACACCGAAAGGACCATGGGAAAGCAGGACTTTAAGACTGTCAGCATCTTCCTCTACCCAGCCTGGTCTCTGCCTGTGTCCTCCCCCATTCCTGCCCACTCTTCTCTCTCGGCCCCTTATTTTATCCTCGATGTGTCCTTTGGTGTTTTATCTCCTCTCGTGTTTTATCCCCTAATCTCCCTGGGGACCTCCAGTTTCTCTTCCTCAACCTCCAGTTTCCTCCTGTTTTCCTTCTTTCCCAGACACATAGACAGCCTTATGGCTCCAGGGTGACTGACATTATGTTTTAAGGGAAGGAGTAAAAGAATGGGTGCAAAAACACTGCTTCCCATAGATGCCTTTCCTTCATAGAAAATAAAAAATCCTTCCTAGAAGCCCACATCAGACCTCCCATCGTGTCTCATTGACTCCCACTGGGCCACATGCTCATGTCCTGGACAATCACAGGCAGAGTCCGAGGCATTGCACAGGGGACTGACAATGTGGCTATTCTGCTCCTGTGGATAGGAACGTCCTGCCCCAGTGAAATAAAGACTGAGCGGCAGAGAAGGAAGAAATGGGTCTGGGCCCCTAACTGTGTGTTCCAAATGCAGTCATTAGTGTGGAAATGGCTAAATGTCCTCATTTCATAGCAAAGATCACTTAGATGTCAAGAGAAAGGTGGAAGTTTTACCCGAATTGAAAGTCCAATGTGCCCACCTACAAACTGGCTCAATTCCTTCCTGGCTGTTGAAACAAGAACCCACTAACAGTGAATGAGTGTGTCACACGGAGCAAGCAACTTTGGGGCTCATTCAGCTGTGTAATTTGCGTAAGAGTCATGTGTTTTGGGGTTTGCTTTATTCCTTATATTCTGTATTAATATCAATTTTTTCTTAATTTGAGCATGAATCGCCCCTAGTTGAAATATTTCTAGATGATTGCTTTATTTTTTTATTTCAATCCAAAAGAAAACAAGGGATATATAGAGTCTGTATAAGATATGTTTTAAGGTAACATAAAACTGTTATTTCTATAATAATATTGAACTTCAAATAGCAATTTGGCTTTTTAATACACTTATTGCTGTAAAATTTTACTTTTATAATCAAACAGATTATGCTTTATAATTAGAAAACCCTGGATACCAAATCTGTATAAGACTTCAGAACTATTAAATTCAATAACAATTTGTGAGAGAATATATTTACTGACAAATTTACATATGGATATACCGACTTTCCCCAGCAAATTTGCAAAACACTACCTATAGCATTAAAATAATACATTTTAAAATAATCCAGTAAGGGATATTACAAAAAGCAAGGCAGAGTTGCACGGAAGACATCGAATCACCCCGCTACAAACAGGCAGGTCTGCCCACACCCTACTGAGGTCCCCAGTCGCGCAGAGCACATGCCGAATCAGCCTGCTGCAGACAGGCAGGTCTGTGCATGCCCTACCGAGGTCCTGAGTCGTGCAGAAAACACCGAATCACTCTGCTGCAGACAGGCAGCCACCTGATTCCACACTACAAAGACACAGAGGACACCAGACCACCAGACCATGGTCCTGAGTCCCACTGTTCCCGGCACAGAGGTAGGGGCTTCCGAGCCGTCATCCCACTGCTCCTGGTCCAGGGGAAGAGGCTTCCCGGTCACCATCCCTCCTGCTGCTCTCAGCCCAGAGGAAAGGGCTTTTGGGCCACCTTCTGTCCCGCTGGTCCTGGCCCAGAGGGAGGGGCTTCTGAGCCACCATCCCACTGCTCCTGGTCCAGAGGAAGGGGTTTCCCGGCCACCATCCCTCTGGCTGCTCCCA
>NW_004624753.1:4102863-4112893 GCF_000247695.1 Heterocephalus glaber
AGGGATGGTGGCCCAGAAGCCCCTTCCTCTGGGCTGGGACCAGCAGGAGGGATGCTGGCCAGGAAGCCCCTTCCTCTGGACCATGAGCAGTGGGATGGTGGCTCAGAAGCCCCTACCTCTGGGCCGGGAGTGGTGGAACTCAGTACCATGGTCTGGTGGTCTGGTGTCCTCTGCGTCTTTGTAGTGTGGAACCAGGTGCCTGTACAGAGGAGTGTGTGTGGGGGTGTCCAGTGGATTGCTGCCGGGGCGCAGCCTGATTAGGCGCATTCTGTGTGACTTCTGACCTCTGTAAGACGTCCGCAGGCCTTCCTGTCTGCAGTGGGCCAACCCAGTGCATTCTGCGCAACTCATGACCTCAGTAGGGCATCCACAGATCTCCAGAAACAATATTTTCAATTGATAAAAAGCTTTTAAAAACTATACATACAGATTTTTTTTTTATCAATCTTAGTTTTTACAATGAGCACAATAAAATGCTAGAGATAATTTTTTTTCAAAGAAACAATTTAATTACCATTGGGAGTATATGATCTTTGAAGGTTTAGGATAATTCCCCTGTGAAGTCTGAGCCTAGTTCTGTTATAATACCCTTCTCTATTCATTCTATGAAAACTGGAAGCCCTTATGTGATATTGCAAAGCAGAATATCCCTGTTGCCCGTAACAGCTCTACTCTCTTCAAGCAAATCTCTGTATATTCTTAAGGCCTAGCTCACATATCATATTCTCACCCCACTCACCCCCCAATCCAGGATGGAATCCATTCCCACCCCACCTTTGGCTTCCACAGTTTTATGCATACGTCTCACAGACCTGACCACATTTGTGTCATGGCGTACTTACTTATGGAAGTGCTCATTCCTCCACCTCCTCAGAGTCACTGATTTAATCATGCTTCATTCCCCAGCCTCCCAAATAACATTTGTCCATGGTATATCCTCAATACTATATTTTGAATGACAATGAGGGAAGGTGGAAAAAGGAATGAGAGCCCAGAACAGTGAGAGCCATGATCACTAATAAAGAAAGTGGACACTAAGATAAGAGAACCAGGGATTTTTACCCAGTTTCTCACTAACAAGAGAGTGACATTGGACAGTTTTGTTCTATTCATCTGGCAAACATAGGTACACTTTTACTACGGTTTTGAATTCATAGGGATCGCAAGTCTGAGCCCAGCTTGACCAACTTAGAGACCTAGTCAGACCCTATCTCAAATTTATAAATTCACAAAGGATCCAGGGATGTAACTCAATGCAAAGGCCCTAGGTTTAATCACCAGAAACAGAGAGGACTGGCTGAGCTTCATCATGATTGGCAGCTCTATCCCACAGGGACAACCTCAAGACCTAACTGAGTGCCCATGTTTCAAGATCAAGTGGGAGGGAGCATTCTCTGCCAGGGAAAATTCCACACCCTTGCCTATTTGCAGCACTGCTTGAAAACAATCGACTCATCTTTTAAACTGGACCAAACTACGAAGGGAAGGAGAGCTCAGCCATCTCCTGAGGATGTTCGTGTTGATGCTCAGCAGCTTATGCATGGTTCACAGATGGCTTCTGTTGAGTTTTGTGTAATCCAATCACTCTGCACTATTTCCTCTCACACTTAGGCTGTGGGAGTAATTGAAAAACTCACGGTGACAATCGTCTCTTCTTCCAGATGCCCTGGGTGTGAGGACTGTGGCTTTCATCACCTCCTTGAAGTGGGATGTGTGCATGGCTCTGCGGATCAGAGTAGCTCCAAGCAAGGTAAAGAGAAATTATTTCTTGGCACTGCCTCTTACTGCTGCTGAGCACTGGTGTAAATGAGCAAGTCCCATCAATGGCCTCTCTGTCGGTGGACAACTTGTCTCCCTGTGGCTGGGGACTACACAGAAAGCATTCTGTGGCAATGCTTGCATGTGACGGTGGCAGCAGAGGTGGCCGTGCCCAAGAGAGGAGTCTGAAGCATTGAAATAGTGGCTGTTCAGGAAGCACTCTAGTATTAACACCTGCACTTCTGCTATCATTGTCTAAAATCTTGACAGTTTGTCCTCAATCTTTCTTTCTTCTTTGGCAAGGGGTGGCTTTTATTTTTGTAACTTGTGAAGGATGTGCAAAGATTTTAAAAGTAAAGTATTGAAGTGTTTTAAGCTGTAGGGTTGTTAGTTTCTTTTCCCGCTGAGGCTAGTGTTAATAGTTGTGTTTTATTTCAGTGTAAAAATACCCCTTTAAAAAAAATTAAAGGACCTAAAACAAGGAAATATGCAAAGCCTCAAAGCAGCTGTGTAAATTCAGACTTTGGGCCTCTAAAGAGCTAGGCTTAAGGGAATGACACTCTGGAAAATCAGGTTTTTACTTAAAAATTAAATTATTATTACCAGCTAGTGCTACATTTGTTTTAGTAAAACATCAACACTGTGTGTGTTTCCTCAAGCTTCCTCTGCTCACTGCCATCATTCCCACATACATCATCAGTAAGAAATGTTGAGTACAGCAATAGCTAAGAAAAATTTTCTAGGTCAGTAAGAGCATTATTTCAGGAAAAATATTTTTTAAGAGGATTTTGAAACTGTTCATAATTTATACATAGCTTTGAGAGGGAATGAGCAATAACAACTTCTGCTGGGGAGATAAAAATTATAAGATAATATCCTTTCTCTTAAGTAGCTTACACAAAGAACAAGGACTCTATATTTAGTCTGGGCTTGCACACACACACACACACACACACACACACACACACACACGGTCCTGCAGCAGAAAGATCCAAATAGCTGCTACAGTTGGTCACTATTTTAGAATCCCAGAGCTGTATATGTACAATCACAGAACATTAAGCCCATAATGAATGTGATGAAAGTAGGTGAGTTGGTGACCATGTGAGTTCACATGATACACCCCTGCACATTGTGAGGTAGATTTTCTTAAGTCTTTGCTCATTGTCAATACTGTCAGCACTAGAATCACTAATGTGACTGTAAGTTAATACAAAAAAAGTGACCTTCATTCGAAGATAATGCTAAGACTCAACAAACTTTCACTGGGTGCATGCCAAGCGCCAGGCATTGGGGCAAATGAGAGAAAGGCTGACTCAAGGAAAGAATCATGGCCAAAGGCCATTTAATTAATTTGTTGTGTGGGGAAACAGCATGAAAACTGGGAAGAAAGCCCAGGTAGGAGGACTGCTAAGTCGTTATTCAGAATGCAATATTTCGTTGTGCAGAATATAATGTACAGTGGACCCCTGACTGACGAACTCAATCATTTCCCAAGGGCTGGTTGTAACTAAGTCAATACAGCTGAGATCTGGATGTTTACCTGGGCACACACTATAGATAACAAGAGGCAGATGAATCTTCCATCAACCCAATTAACCCAAGTTGTTTGAATGTCAGGCCGGTTGTGACTTGAGGGTCCAGTGTATGCTGCACTTTTCCTACCTACATCAAACTAATGGAAACATGCCCCTGAAATACAGGTGTTGTGTGTAAAGATGTTGGAGGCGCCACATGGTGCTGCATTGCCTTGGAGTCATTCACCACCGCACTGCAAAGTCTTGTCCACAGGGCTGGGATCCTGTGCCATGATTCCACAAGTGAGAGCCTCACTTCATGATTTCTCTTGGAATTTCATGATCCCAAAGAAGAGGGGAGAAGAGGAGGGGGCAGGATCATCTGATGAGCATTCAGTCAGTGATGCTAGGAATTTTATACCTTTTTTTGTCTGTTTTGATGGTGGTGGTTGAACCTAGAGCCTTTGCATTGAGTTACATCCCTGGATCCTTTGTGAATTTTTAAACTTGAGATAGGGTCTCACTAGGTCTCCAACTTGTTCAAGCTGGGCTCAGACTTGCGATCCTCATGAATTCAAAACCCCAGTGAAAGTGTACCAATGTTTGCCTGATGAATAGAACAAAGAACAAAACTGTCCAATGTCACTCTCTTGTTAGTGAGAAACTGGGTAAAAATCCCTGGTTCTCTTATCTTAGTGTCCACTTTCTTTATTAGTGATCATGGCTCTCACTGTTCTGGGCTCTCATTCCTTTTTCCACCTTCCCTCATTGTCATTCAAAATATAGTATTGAGGATATACCATGGACAAATGTTATTTGGGAGGCTGGGGAATGAAGCATGATTAAATCAGTGACTCTGAGGAGGTGGAGGAATGAGCACTTCCATAAGTAAGTACGCCATGACACAAATGTGGTCAGGTCTGTGAGACGTATGCATAAAACTGTGGAAGCCAAAGGTGGGGTGGGAATGGATTCCATCCTGGATTGGGGGGTGAGTGGAGTGAGAGTATGATATGTGAGCTAGGCCTTAAGAATATACAGAGATTTGCTTGTTTTCCAAGTTTACTGTTAAATTGATGAAATACATACATATGTACATTTTATAGGTACACATGTGCATGTCTGTACATATGTTTTTTATTCAGAGCATCTATATGGTAGTTAAGAATAAAATGTAGGAAATTCTTCACATTCTTAAATTCTAAATTGTATCTCCTGTCATTTCATCATGATTTAAAGTATTTTCAGTCCCTTTGTGTAATTTGTATCCAGACTGGTTCTTTGTTATAACCTAATTTAGCTGTTTCTTTTATAATAGAGACATTCACAAACTATTAGCTATCAAAGACATACTTTCAAGACAATAATACATAATTTGGAACTTCTTCCCGATAAAAAGCAGAGGGGAAATGAGTTCAGATTCACAATTACTGATATTAAATCATTAGAGTCAGAAATGACTTTAATTTCAGAAAAATTTGCATTTCATATAGATAAAAGGATCCACACAATATGTTATGTCACATGCCCAAGGAGACAGCAACTTTGCTCCTACTCACAAACATTGTGTGGCCAGCAAACTATACAAATGTTCAGAAGCGGGATAAATAAAAACTGCCAAGAATTTCATGTCAATTTTAATTGGCTACCAAATTCATTTAGATCAGGTAGCATTTTGCCACTGAGGGCTATAAAAATAGTTTTCATAGATTTTTAGATTTTGAATTCATAGATAAGGAATTATGGGCAAGTATACATTTAATCATCAGAATCTGCAGACTGTTGCTGGTGATAGAACTCCGGTAGAATTCAATTAAATTTGGTTTGATGCTGCTTCTGTACCAGCAAACTGCAATCTAACTTAGTAGGGAATCAAACTCCAACCTAACAAAGAGCATATTCTTGTAACAAGCAGCTGAGTCTCAGCCAATCGTATCAACTGAATGTTAGCCAATCACAGGTTGCCCAAGGATCAGACCATGTCCATATAAGGCAAATGCCTCATCACACCATGCCCAAATAAGGCTATGGCAGCCAATCCAGCTGTTTCTGTACTTTATTTCCTTTTTCTAACTATAAATACTTCCTGCTCACATTGCTAGGTGGAGCTATCTGAGCCTCTCCTGGTTCTGAGAGCTGCCCTATTCATAAATCTTTCTTTGCCCAAATAAATTCTGCTAAATTTAATTTGTCTAAAGTTTTTCTTTATACATTCCAAATATAATTTCAAATGATATGGTAAAGATCATAATGTTGCTCTAACAAAGCCAAACTCGCCATAGGAAATTAAAAAAGTGAAATTCCTTTGTCCCCAGTGCCAGCCTAAAACAGATTCCCATTAATACTTTCTGTTCATGCTATTATAGCCAGCTTTGCTTTGGAGGTCCAGCACTGTATTTTTATTTTTACTGATGCTTTCTAACACATTTTTCCTTTCTGGGGCCTTCTACCACATCTGTTGTTCACTGCCTTTTAAAAATTAAAATACTCTACAAGACATCACTAAATCATGAAAACATTAAAAACCAGCAGAATCTATTTTATTTCAGGGGGCCATGGAAATAACAATCAAAATTAAGAGTGATTTGGGTTTAAAGCTTTAGGTTTAGGTCTGTGTTAAAGTGACATACATATACGTACAGAAGCATGCACTGATTTCACTGTTTCATATTTCTCAAGCAGAAAATTGTGTCCTGAAAGACAAAATCATAGAAAGGAACTGTGCCCTAGATGCTAATGGCACAGCATCAAAAAACAGGTGGCATGGATCCTTGGTTATAAATATCCAAATCATATTAGGCAAAAGTTTTTATGTCCCCTCCCATACTTCTAAAGCAAGGCTAATAATAACTAGATTTGGACTGCTGAGTTTCAATATCTCATCTAACCTACTTTGAAGTTGAGTAGCCACATGCTGAGTCCTCACCTAGGTATTACAGAGTATAAGAACATTTAGAGGATGAAGGAAGAGCTGACGAGTAAACACCGTATCCACTCAAAAGCGTTGGGAAAGAAAATATAAATTAGAGGGAACTTAATACAGTGATCACAGAGTAAAACTAAATACTGAATGATAAACTTAAAGCCCACATTCAATTAAGATGGATGGGATTTTCAGTAGGAAGAGACTGTGGAGTGATGCTAAGGCTAGGGCAAGAGAGTTATCCAGAGAAGAGCAACACAAGGTGCAAAGAAAGCACAAGGCAGCCGTGAGATCTGTCAGCGGAGGATGAGGCTCGAAACTGATGCTGTAAGACAATGACTGGTGGAGACTGCAAAGATCAAACAGGTGCACTGTATTTGGGGTCAAAATAAAATAGCACTGCTCCTGAGCAGCTTTGTGAAATATAAAACTCAGCACACAAAGGAAATTCTTTTAACACCAATTAAGAATAAAAGATTTCAGAAAGGATATCTGTTAGGCTACTGAACAAAGTTTGGGATTTGGTTTTGCATCCGAGAATAAGAAGGATTAGTTTTAGGAGTATTTTTGTTACAAAACAGGATGTCTTCCTTATGAGGGATTGAAAAAGAAGGGAAAGTAAAAGAAGAGTGAGAATGGCCTTCAAGATTCTTTATGTCAATAAACGAAGGTGATTATAATGCTACTGATGAGAACGCCAAGTATAAAACCAGAAATGTTGGCTTCAACAAGGAAAGTTTTAGCGTCAAGTCCTCCTTTGGCAGGCATCAGAGTCAAAGGCCTTGTTAAACAGGTCAAAGGCCCTCGCCTCAGTTTGTGATTAAATAAATGTGGGGTGGACCCAGTGTTTGCATTTCTGGGTGTGCATTTTGAGAACCACTGATTTAAGTCGTATCTTTTAGGACAACTCAGGACGGTGGAGGTGGGGATGGAAGGTCATGGCCAGTAACAAGTGTGGGAATTGTCTGTACACAGGTTACTGCCCAAACTCCGGAGATTTCTCATTTGCAGCACTTTTCATCATTTTCATGGCTTCTATCGTGTTTCCCTATTTACACTGCTGGCATTAAAGTGAAATAAATGTTCAGTTTCTGGCAGTTGGAATAAAAGGGACTGAAACTTTAAGAAATAAGAACGTATTTTGCAAACAGAAAGTGAGTGTACAAGGGAAGATCAGAGCATAGCTTTCGAAGGAGGCGATGGAAAGAGACTCCGGAGGGAATTACAATCAGGCTTCTGCGGGAGGAGGAAAACAGCGGTGATCCAGGTACTTGACAATCTATTCTGGAAATTCCCCCTCACTCTCTGTGAAGAAGCGAAAAGGTGGAAAGTTAAAAAGAAAAAGTTAATAAGTCTACTTTGTATTTTAATTATTGTCAAGTACCAGGTGCTTAAGTGAAGTTTCATGTACATATAAATTACTTCTGTGCCCTAGCATATTTGTAGAAATCTAAATGAGATGTTGTTCCATTTAAAATTTAAATAATTCCCTTGAGAAAATGCCAACCAGATTGCTTCAACTAGAAGCCAATGCATATGGATGTATTTGTTATTTACGTGTTAACGTGTTCAGCAGCCCAACAAATTTTCTTTTGCTGAAAGTCCTTTGTCATTGTGACCTGATGACCCCCGAATGACATTGATAAAGGAAAATAAACAACAAGGGGGTAGATGCTTGCATCCAATTTACAGAATGCCTTTTTCCACTTGCAGACATCATGATTACAAAATGTGATACTCCGTTGTTCCGAGAGGCCTCGGACGTGCCTCAACTTGCACTTTCTACACAAGTGCAGATTCAGAGCCACCATGACAACTTTCTTTTTTAACAGTGACTCAGTGGAAGGGAGTTCCACTGAGACTGCTGCTGAGGAAGAAGGGGCAGACTTGGCCTGTGCAAGGTGGCTGAGTGAGTCAGCTGTCTGATGGCAGAGATTTCGAATTCTCCTATTCTGAGGGAACTTACCTCTTGCAAGCCTAACTCACCATTCCAGGAGGAAGAGGGGAGTTCAAGTAACCTTTCATACCTGAAGATGTAGAGCTTCGCCTCTCTAGTTCAGGAAAATGTTGCCTAAAACAGAGTATGTATTTTTTTAAATGTCCCTAGAGTTTCTTGGATGTAAACTGTTGTTTTTTTTCTTCAAAAAAAAAAAAAAAAAGCAGCAGCAACAACATGATGAGTTAAGAGTGAATGAATCAGAAACATACGGATTAAATTTTCCTTGAAATTTGCATGGATTTGGAAGTTGTGCAGAAAAGGCCCTTTGGCAAGATGCATTTGGGATTTTACTGAACTGAAAACATTTGAGATATAATCTGGGGTGCTTTGGTACACATAAAACGGTACGAAATTCTTTTATTTTTATAAACTGCACAACAATTTTAAAAA
Organism: Heterocephalus glaber; assembly: GCF_000247695.1. The sequence goes on from NW_004624753.1 coordinate 4,111,451, forward strand.
AGAGGGATTAAAAGTCACCTAATTGAAATTTAAACTTCCTTAGCTCAGTTTCTCAAAAAACATGCTTATCTACGAAGTTTGCTAGCTGCTGTACAAGCAGGAATCCATGTCTTCATTAGAGGAAATCGAAATCAGAGGCAGACAAACAAACTGAAAAGTCACCCTGTTTGGTCACAGATACTGCACTAGTACAGCCAGGTGCCGTTAAGAGAATGTTTTATTTCAGGGCCATCTTTCACCCTCAACCTAATGAAATTAAGAGAAACAGCAACTATAACTAAAATATGTTTTAAGAGAAACAGGTAGGATGCTCATCTGCATGCATTATTTGGTTGTGTTTGGTTCCAGTTCAGCACACAGCGTGTCTGTAAGATGATACTGTAGGGGTAAGACTACTACAGAACTTCTGGTACTATAAGAAACAACTAAGAGCCAGAATTATATTAACTTTGGATCTTTTAATGGTCAAAATAAGCTTCAAGTTGCTTTATAACCATGTATGAGGTCATTAACAAAATGATAAATGAAGAAAACACATACATCTTGTAAAAACTTCTGCTCTACTGTTGTCACTGTGCTATGTTTTAGCCTTAGAAAGATCATAGTGAAACATTTTTGCTCATCCATTATTTGGTGAATTAGACAGGGATTTAGTTCAGTGGTGCCATCAACTGCCTCACAAGCGCAAGGTTCCGCGTTCGATCCCCGGTAGCCTCCCCTCAAAAAGGTACATTGTTTGGTGGATCAAAAACTAGCCTCGGGATCTTATTCACTAACTGCATTGGTGTAGTAGCTTAGAAAGTACCAATAGACGTTTCAAAAACAGTCACCATTTTGTGTTTAATCGAGAGGTGAAGAAGAGAAACAAAGTGCATAGTTTTACAGAGGTGGAGATAGAAAATATGATAATCTTTGTAGTGCTCAATTCATACATCTAAAATTTAAATTTATACCATGAGCACAAACAAAAATATTAGAAAGCGCAATTTAACCTGCATTTGCTCTTGACCCTGGTTAAATGAATTCAATTCTTTTTACTTGGCAGATGGGCACGAGGTCTTCAAAAGAAAGATTCATGAGAATCTATCATAAGCACTGCACTTTCTGGCTAAAGAGCTAAGAGTAAAGGCAGTTTTTAAGTGGAATCCAAGATGAACAGGGGGCATCATTTATAAAGCAGATCCTGCCAGGTGTGTACGATATTACTTGGGCAAACTAAATTAACTGTATAAATAACATTTTAAGTATTTCAAAGTCAGTCCCTCTGACTTCTTTAATCTGGCAAAATCACATGGAGAAAAAAGGAACTTGGGAAGAGCAAATAGCAATGTAACTGGGGATACATTTACTTAGAAGGTGGTAACAGAGACCCAAGACACAAATGCTGAATTTCTTTTTTTCAATTTTATTTTATTGGTACATTTTAGGTATACAATATAATGA
>NW_004624753.1:4167484-4179340 GCF_000247695.1 Heterocephalus glaber
TCTAAATCTTAAATCTCACCATCTTTTGAAAGGCCCCAATATCATTATCTACATGAGATGTGGGTGAGAAAATGGCTATGATCCGCTCAGGGGCAAAATTTCTCTCCATCTGTGGATGTGTGACTTAGAGAATAAAATATTTGCCTCCCCAATAAAAGGATGAGATAGGCCTTCACCACTCCCAAGGGAGAAAGTAGAAGGTGTAAAGGTGTCTCTTTTCCTGACAAGCTCTCGACAGGTAAAATCCATTAGGCTTCAGTGTCCATTAGGTTTTGGCTCAGTTTACTCTCGAGGCTGACAGACATCTGGCTCCACTTCTCCCAACCCTGATTCTGCACCCAGAGCTGTGTCGCCAGAGTCTTTTTTAAGCGGTGTCCTGTTTGCAGCTGAGCAGTTCTATCAGCTGTGTCCTGCCCACAGAATCTCAGAAATCCAACAACCTTCCTTCATTTTACCATTAAAAGAAGGTTAAAAGTATATAAGTTCAAATTAGTAATAAAAAATGACACACAGTGACTTACACACAAAAATAATCCAAAAGAAAAGTGAATATAATAAATAGAATAGAGCAAATAAAAAGTACAAAATAAGATGCAAGATTTACATCAGATATACCTACAGTATTTATGCTAAATATAAATAAACTAATAAAGGGCAAAGATTATCACAAAATATAAAAATGCAATGGCACAATATCTGTAACAAACATAAATCAATGCATACAAAAGATTGAAAATGAAGGGACAAAAAAGAAATAATATGGAGATACATATCTGTATTAAGAGGTTTTACATAACAGAAAAATACAACAATATTGTAGTTGTCTTCATAGAATAATATAACTTCAAATTCTATTCTTCAAAAATTTAGTTAAATGAAATGAAAAGAAATAAAGAAATCAATTATAGTTAAAGATTTTAACACACATCTCTGAGCAATTGCTGAAGAAACATAATATTACATCAAATTGTTTACGATTTGAAATTTGTAAGATTATGTAACATTTGAAAAATAAAATTAATACAGTTGGTAAAAGGGACAAATTCAACCATTGTTGAATACATAACTTCAAAGTACAATGAAATATTTTTCAAAACTTGGCCTTATATTGAGCAAGTTTTATCATATTTCAAATGGCTAAAGTAATATAAAGCACATTTTCTGATCAAATTCACTTAAACTATTTTTAAAGGTAACTAAAATAGTTCTATGCTTGTATATTAAAGAATCCTTCTTCTGGCCAACCCATGGGTCAGTTCTAGTTAATCCTAGAGGGAAGCAGTTACAGCAGTTCATCAAGGAAGATGTAAAACTCTAGCTGTGTATATTTGAAAACTAAGGACTGCAATTTAATGCACTAAGCTTTCATTGCAATTAAACAAATACCAACAAAACAATTTTAAATGATAGAGAAGAAAAACTAAAGATACGAATAGAAATTAATTAGAGAACATACAATGTAGAGCACAAATTCTGGCAAAAGTTAATTCTTTGAAAAGTTTCATAAGCCAACCATAGAGGCACCAATCTGTAATCCCATCACTCTAGAGGGCTGGCACAGGATGATCACAATTTTCAGCTCAAAATGGGCAACTTAGTGACTTACCAAGATGCTGTCTCAAAACATAAAATAGAAAAGGACTGGGGAATTAGCTCAGTGGGAAGGCCTTTGGTTCAATCTCCAATATAACAAAGAAAAAAAAAAAGAAAGAAAGGAAAAAGAAAAGAAAAAAGAGAAAGAGAGAGAAAGAGGAGATTTATTTAAGCTTACAAAATTCTGGAACTGGTGAATGTTTGTGTGTGTGTGTGTGTGTGCGTATATATATATATATGGAAAGGGGTAGAATGAGAACTAAGGAGTAACTACTATTATCAGAAAGAAAGAAAGAGACATCACTGGAATCATGTAAAAATTATAATATAAACAATTTTTGCCAATGCAGTATATTTGAAATTTTATGCAAATAGATAACTTTCTAGAAAAAATTCATCTTACTAAATTCGACTGGAGAAGAAATAGAAAAACCACTTTATAACATTTAACGAATTTAAATTAGCAAAGATCTTTTCACACACACATACAAAATCTCAAAACCCATATGACTCCAATTATGAATTCTATCAAAGAAGAAATCACTCCAGTCTTACACATATAGATTTACATAAGTAAAGAAGAGCATATTTCAAATCATTTCAGTAGGTTAACATAACCTTTATATAAAGATCTGACAAATATACTACCAAAAAGGAAAATTAAAGGTCAATTTTTCTCATGAATATAGCTACAAAAATCTTTTAAAAGTGAGCTGGGCATGGTAGCATATGCCTATAATCTCAGCACTCAAGAGGCTGAGGCAGGAGGATCACCGAGAGTTTGAGGCCAGCCTAGGTTATGCAGTGAGACCCTGTCACAAAAAAAAAAACCCCAACAAAAATATAGTTAAAAAGATATTGTCATAATCAAGTCAATACTTATATAATTTATCATAAGGAATACATTGAAGGATGAAAATCATGTGGTCATTTCAAAAGATTCAGAAAGTGTTTAATTGAATTCATCATCCATTCGTAATTTTTTAAAAAAATACTGTCTTACCAAACTAAAAATAAAAGTTAAATTCATTAACCTAATAGTGGCTATCTCCAAACCCTACAGCAAACATTCCAACTGAGGCAGTGGTAATATCTTTCTCGTTAATGTTGGGGAAAATATGAGAATCTCTACTAGCACTATTTGTACTCAACACTTTATAATAGAGATTTTAACCAGCGCAGTCAGCCAAAAATAAAATGAAATAGATAAGTATTACAAAAAGGGACACCACTGCCATTATCAAATGATATGACTGGGTAAACAGACAATTAAAAATAATCTAGATAAAAATTATTAAAATTGGTAATAGAGTGTAGCAAGATTGATGAATGCAACATAAATATACAAAACTGTGGGACATAACTACCTATCAGCAATAAACATATTAAAGTGAAATAGAAAGATACTATTTATTATACAACAAAATTAAGAGTATTTAAAATTAAATATATTAAAAATGTGTAAAAGATTGACAGAAAACTTTTAGAGTATTTTATTGAACACAGTTGCTGGTTTGAAGGAGCAGCTCCTGGTGAATTTTGACAAAGCGAGCATCCACATGAGGCATGAGTCCATGGATACTAATTCATGGCATGACACAGGTCAAACCCATGAACGTATATCGATAATGAGCACAATAAAAAGGAAGGTGTAGAGAATGCACCGCTCTCTGTAAAACAAAACAAAATGGCACTTAATAAGTGTTGAAGGGAGGGCTGAGTTGCAGCATGTGCGAGGTCCCAGGTTTGAGCCTCAGCACTGAAAACCAATAAATAAATATAAAAGGGCTGAAGAGATTTTAAATCACTCTTGTACTTCTATAGTAAAAATTGATCATCAATGTATTCTAAAATCATCAGGTCAAAGATTATTGTTAAATAGAATGTGTATACAATTTTATAATATCACCGAGTAGGCTATTTATTAAATTCAAAGGAAACAGCATCTCAAAGATGGACATCTGGCAAAAAGCACTTTAAAAAAACATCTGACTTAGTATTAGCAGTACTGAGACAAACTAAAACCAAGGGTATGTTCAAGTTAGCACCCTCAACCAATCATTAAAAAACAGTAACATGCCCAAGTTGAGGATTTACAAAACAATCGGTCCTGTTTCTTAGAAAGATGCCCTGTCATGAAAGACAAAAGAGATGTTGAGTGGCTAAAGATCTACTCTATACAGTTAATTTAAAAGGTACATTACAACTAAATATTCACATGATCCAAGATTATTTCTGGATGAAGAAGGAGGAGGAGGAAGACAACAGGAGGCAGAAGAGGAAGAAAAGAAGAAGCAAGAGAAAGAGGAGAAAGAGGAGGAGGAGGAAGAGGAGGAGCAAGAGGTGGAAGAGGAAGTGGTCCAGACATGTAAGCACTCATTCATTACCATCATTTAGTGATGCTGGGAGTGTGCCTGTTATTGGGGCAGGGGCAGGATTGGCTAAGATAGTTCTTGATTGCCAGCTCCCACCTTGGGGCTTAGTTGCTTGGCTCCTCTGGGGTCTGGAAAGATGGCATGGGGTCCTCTTCTCTGTGCCCACAGCTGTTAGAACACAGCCTGCAAGGCAGACATTGCAGGCAGTAGCTGGCATTTATTTAGTAAATGCTTCACAGTGCTCCATGAATTAATGAGTTAATGAGTGGCCAGATTAAGCCTAGCTAATGAGCTAACAAATTCCCAGTCCACACAAGTAACCCAAGGTCTCAGCAAGGAATAAAAATCTATGTCAAATTCAACTTTATCACCCTCCATAAAAGGTTCAAAAATAATTATTTTTCACGGGTACCTTTCTTTCATGATGTGTCAGTTACTATTATTATTAATTCCTCCTTGTTACCATTGAAGTTATGGCCTGTCTGAGCAGAGTACTATCAAATGCTTCTAGAACCTCTGAGGGACCCTCTAATAACTGCTTGTGGGGAGAAAACAATAGCAGATTAAGCAAATTACTTACTGCACCTAATAATATTGGGTTGGAAACAGTATATGTGATTGACCTCGAGGATTTTCTTGGTAATGAATACTTGTACCATACGTGCTACCTAGCACCTGAAACCTTGTTTATGCTGATGCCTTTTATTAAAGGAATATTATTCCCATACCCTGCATGTTGTTTACACAGCTTTCTAAAAGATTTTATAAGAAAGTTTAAAATATTGTTTTGTAAAAGTAAGTGAAATAAAAGCAAAATGTAAAAAAAGAAGAAGAGTAGAAGTGGGAAGAGGAGGAGGAAGAGGAAGAGAGACAGAAGGGTTTCCCAGACATGTAGTTCTGACCCTGATCAGAGAAACAGACCTCTGGTGAATAGAAGAGTACCAGGGAGGAGTTGTGGAAGCTAGAGAAGTAGTCTGTGCAGAACATTACCTGTCAAGTTAGCTCACTTTAGGTCAGCTACACCAAAGTCAGGAATAAGGAAAGACAAGAGCGATTTGCAGGAGAGCAAAAGTAATCCAAAACCTGAGATGGATTCTGACCACCTCCAACCTCGATGCTACCTGTGAAGGAAGACAGCCCCCTCACCATGAAATGGTGCTATGTTCACACCTTGGGCTGAGGAAGTTGAAGAGGGCAAGTTGGCAGGAGCCAGGACAGCAGATCTAGGTGTTACCTCACATCCGCAGGTGAGCTAAAGGAACAGCAAGCATGTGTGTGAGCTGCCACAGTGCCAGGTGACCAGAGCCACCGTCAGAAGGGCAGAAAATGGTGGCTGGAGCTTCACTTCCTCTTTTCAAACCTTGTGTAAGTTTCCCTCGTGGCAATGCTAAATCAGAACCATAGAGGAAAGAGAACTATGTGAAATTGCGTTCTATCATAACTGAGTTTATGAAGCCACTTTTTTCCAACTTAGATCCATACATACCTCTTTTGATTATCAGTATGTCCATATAAAGACAAGGGGATAATTCTTCTGCCTAACCTGATGAGAAGATTCCCTATATCTACAGTAATAACAAAACACATAGATTCTGCAGTGGACTTTATGATTGTGTCCCCCAGAAATGTGTATGTTGAAATCTTCACCCCTATTAGGAGGGTTTCCAGAAGCAGGTAGGTAGGTCATGGGGGTGGGGCTCTGAGAAACAGGATTAGTGCCCTTATTTTATAAAGACCACAGAGTGCTCTCTTTCTCTCTTTCCACCTCATTAAGTCATAAGGAGAAGTGGTCAGGCTGCAGCCCAGAAGGTTCTCATCAGAATTCTCCCCAATATATTAGAGCCCTGCTCTCAAAAGTCCAGCCTCCAGAAATAAGTTCCTAGGTTTTTCTCATAGGTGACTCAGTCTACAATACTTTCTTATAGTATCCTGGATTGACGTAGACAGACCCTTTTTCAAAAGGGGATTTAAAGTTCTTTTTTCTATCTTTGAGTGCTATTCACTCCTCTTCTAGTTGAGCCGCACTTTCTCTTTGATATCCTACAATTTCATATGGAGGTATAAAGTTAATACTACTAACACATTTTTAGATGAAGAAATTTTAGCATGGAAGACAAAAATTTAAGCAAGGAAGAAATGCAAAATTGTTATTGTCCTTGTACCTACACTTGGCCCCATGGTTGTAGCTGGTATTTATAACTATCTTCTTCCAGTGCCCACTTCATGTTCCCTTTTGAGTAAGCACTTCAGATGGTCGTGAATCCTTGCCTTGTGACATAACTCAAATCTCCATTTAAAAGGCTCTGGGCCCTTAGCAGTCTTTCCTGTATTGGTTGGTGCTGTTTTTCATTGACTTAATCACAGCACAACAGAATGCAAAGAGAATTTCCTGCGTTGCAGGCCTGCCCCCCGAACAACATAGTATAGTGCCAATCCTTAGTACTCTGGGTCCACCTTGGCAGCCAATACAGTGCCCCCAAACCCTGAGAGCAATTTGTGTTCTCTGCATTAGTGAACAGAGGTGTGCCAAGAACAGGTCTGATCAGTTGTCACAGGTGGGAGCATCAAGGAGGGAGGAGAGGTAGAGGAAGTGGAAGCGATATATGTAGAACAGAGGTGGCGAACCTGTGGCACGCGTGTTCATTTTCTTTTAAGACAAAAGATGTTAATATAAAAGGGGTTTTTTTCTAAACTAAAACCTCTGTATTCAGGTTTAATTGCAGTGCTGGCACTTTGCAATACATACGTGGACTTGGGGTTGGCATTTGGGTACTCATCTCTTAAAGGTTCGCCATCACTCATGTAGACTATTTTAAGAAGTTTGATGAGAAGGGACAGAAAGAGACAAAGCTGTAACTGGAAAAAGATAACAGGCCAGGAGATATTGAAGCATATATTTGTGCTATTTGTATAGGAGTTTCTAAATGGAAATTCTTTTTTATTTTCATTTTTTGTACTACTTGGGATTGAATCCTGAATCTCAAAATGCTAGGTAAGTGCTCTAATTCTGAGCTACATCTCCAGTCTTTATTTTTATGTTTTCTCAATTTTATTTTGAAACAAGGTCTTGCTAAGTAGCTTGGGCTGGCCTTGATCATGTGATCCTCCTGCCTCAGCCTTCTGAGTAGCTGGGGTTACAGGCGTGCACCAGCACACCTGGTTTAAATAGGAACCCTTGTTCCCCTTCCAGCTCAATAAGCACCAAAGCCATGCATCCATCTGTTCATGATGTGAATGTGCTTCTTTTCTTCTATCCCCCATACATACTCTATCAGCGAGCCCTGATGTCTGTCCCGACAAACCGTGTCCACATTCCATCCCATTTAACCAAAATGCTTCCATCTGAGTCACCAGCATTCTCCACCTGGACTGTGGCTACAGCCTCCTAGCTTTTCTCCTAGCTTCCACTCTTGCCACCCTTCTCCTTCTACTGCACTCACCCCCTCCAGTCCATTTACAGTACAGAATATAAACCAGAGCACGACTCGACTGTAATTAGCACCCTACCAGCTTTCTTTTGCATTTGTCCATATGGCCTACAAGCATTCCTTGAGTTGACCCCAGCACCAAGCCTGCCTTCCATCCTGTGCTCCAGCAGATGTCCCTTTCTCTGACCCTTGGGTGTATTAAATTCATTCCTCTTCCTCAGTATTAGCACTTTCTCTTTGCTCTGCCTGGAATGCCTTTACCCCACTCCTTACTTGCATGGCTGGCTCTCCTCTACTCACCTACTCTCAGCTCAGACCACCCCTCTTTAGACATGAACATCAACTCACCCTCACAGTTATATCATCTTGTTTCTTTGCCGTCACAGCCTCTGGCACCATCTAAAATTATTTTGCACATATCATTTAGTATTCATTCATTTTCAAGGGAAAGCTGACAAATATAAGTTAGACTTCTTCATATTGTTGGGTTGCTCTGTTAATTATTCCCCAGGAATAATTTGTCCTGTTGGCCAGTTCCTGGGTGCTCTAACGTTTCCCTTAGCTCTCTAGCCCTGCCTAGGTAAATGGTCTCTCACCCAAGTCTTTTCATTCGGACCATTTGGATACGCAGGATATCTTCCGCCTGCAACTCACGATCTCTTCCCCTTTTCTCCACCATGTTTTGTGCTCCAGGAAGCTAAATCTTGTGGACTTTTCCAGTGGAGTTCCTTGTCAATGGCTCAGGTAGGGTTAACCTGAAGGGGAAAGCAGTAGGGAACTAGAAAGTAGACAAATGAAGTCAGGATATTTATTCTCTCCCTCTCCTTTCCCTGTTGTCTCAAACTCAGTGCCTTTCCCTCCAGTTTTCTCAGTTTCCATTGGAATTTTTGATCTTATACCCAGGCTGTTCTCTTGACTCTTGTCCCGGGTCCCTTCAGATGTAGAAGTGCTGATAGCTCTTGGCTTTGGGTGTTGTTCCATCCCTTGTTGTTTTTCCTAAGCCTGGTGCATATCCCCACATATAGTCTCTATTAAACTTGCTTCCAATTACTCAGTTTGATTGGGCCATATGTTACCTGCCAGGCCCCTGACTGGGAAATGAGATTAAGCTCACCATTCCTGTACCAGATGATACCTCTCCAGTTGAGCTGTCAGTCCATATTAATTTATGTTAGTGCAAAACCTTGTACTTCTTATTCCAATATTTTCTCTCTCACTAAGCCAGAGTGACTTGATGAAACTCAGAGAGCACATACCTGTGAGAAGAACAGGAAGGCGGGCAGCTCTGCCTCACTTGAGATCCTCCTAAGGCAGGTTCTGCCCTGCAGTGCCCCCTGATCACTGCAGGTCACACTGTGCTCATCTTTGTTCTCTGTCAGCTCTACTGTGTTGACTGGAGCTACAGACTGTGGGTCTGTGCTGGCTGGACATTTCTTGTGACTCTGCTGAGAATTCTTAATCTCAGTCTACACCTGTTTCAAGTTCCTTTTGAGCATCCTCATTAACCAAAAAATGAGACCCTGAAATGGTTAAAAACACGGAGTCGTACATAGCTGGATCGAAGTCCTGACACCCTCACTTGCCATGAATGTAGTAATAGCCCCACACCAACATGAATGCCAACTCTGCTGAAATAGAAGGATGTAGAATCCACTCTTTGAGAGGCAAATCATAGATGATTACTCTCTTACAGTGATTGCTTTGTGCTATATCTGTTTTGTTATAATAATGGGAAGGATTTTTATAGGGTCAGGAAGAACTTTGGGGTGAAAAAGACAGTTTTCAAGTAAAATTGTCTTGGGGCCGGGGATTTAGTTCAGTGGCAGCACCCCTGCCTCACAAGCACAAAGTCCTGAGTTCAATCCTCAGTACCAGGAAAAACAAAAAACAAACAAAATGAAAGAACCACATCAAGTGAGATAGTCTTTGAAAGTGTCTCCTCCTCTTGGCATAAATCATGGATTTTGTGTTATTTCCTGTATCACACCATTTGGCAACATCTCCTGCCCAAAACAACCAGAACGATCGGTGATTAACGTTCATACACATAGTCCAAGAGATGAACTTAGACATAGACCCTACGTATAAAGAATATATTTCACATATGAAAACCCTTAATGTACATGTGTTTCATATTTTCAAAAAACACAGAACAATGCCACAAATACAGCAGGTCCTGGTGACATTCTAAAACAGAGACCATATAGCTAAATAAATGTATGATGAATAGGTGAAGGTTAGGGCACCTGTTTCAGTCACCTTCTGAACTTTGACCTTGTCTATTTTATGCCAAGGTTTGAAAAAGGTGTCTTTCCCTCCAGTCACCTTCAGATATCAATAACAGTTGATGTATATCAGGATTTGTTTGCCTGCAAAAAGGGGAGAATATTCTTTCACATACAAAAACCAGATTTGTTTTGTTTTGTTTTTTGTTTTTCATCTTATAGGAAGAAAGTGCAGCTAGTTGATGAGGCTGGAGCCTGGTGAAAATCTCAGCCTACACACCTCTGTCCTGGCATGCTTAGCTTGTAGCTTTCATAAACATGTGAAACAGGACTGCCTGCATTTCTAGCAGTAAGAAGGGAAATGGGGCAAAAGGCCAAAAGAGCAGGCTGAGTCTTTCCTGATGTCTCTTGATTGCGTTTCATTGGCCAGATTGGGTCAGGTGGCTCACTGTAGCTGCAAGGGACTCGAAAAGGTATTTCTAACAAAGCATGGTCCATCATGGCAACACTGGGGCTCTCTTACTAGAGAAGGAAAAGGTTGATGAGTCAGTTAGCATTATCTGACCAATGGTGAACATTTAATTTTTCTTTTCTTCCTCTCTATATCTGCCTCCATCTTATGATATAGTTAACTCCATAGAAACACAGCTTATATACCTGGCCTGAGTTTGCTGTCAGTTGCAGCTGAATGTGTAGAGTACTTGTGTGTTGGAGGTAGAGTGTGAGTGGGGTGGACACTGAATTAACCTGAATTAAGGTGGTTCGTTATTTTTGACAATTTATTTTCTTCATTTCTACCTCTTGCCAAATTTCTTATACTTCTCTTTGTTGTCATTATAAAGTTACAAAAAATGTTAAAACCTTCGGGAAATGAGAAATGAATAACCAGTAGTAGTTTAATTATGACAATACTTCCATTATTAATGTGCTTGTATATTTCTTGCTGATATTTTTCCAGAGATTTTTTAAATCATAGCACTCACTGAATTTTATATTTCAACTTTACAATTAACATACCAAAGCATTTCTCTGTTATTATAACTTATGTCATAAACATATTATATAAAACTAATAAATTATGATATAAATTATAGTAACAGAAAATTAGAGGATTATTGATAATCAAATCAGAGCACAGTGGTATCCACCACTTAGTGAGGACTGACAGTGTGTTAGGCATGGTTTTTTTTTTTCTTTTTTTGGGTACTGGGGATCAAACTCAGGTCCTTGGGCTTGCAAGGCAGGCGGCAGAACCACTGAACTAAATCCCTGGCTCAGGCACGGTATTTAACACATTTTTAGATATATTATCTCACTTGTTCCTAACAACACCCTAAAAGCTAGGAATTATAATTAATATCTTCATGAACAGGTAAAGAAGTTGAGATTCTGAGATAGTTAACTGACCACTCTAAAATCACATAGTTACTGTTTATTTTATTTTTGAAAATAATAATGTGTATAATAGTAAAATAATAAAGCAGAATTCTGGCAAAATAACATTAATGTAAAATTTCTCTGTAACTCCGACATAAATGTTCTCCTGTTTCAACTTTATTGTAAAAATCTTATTTTGAAGCAGGATTCATAATTCTCCTGGAGAAGTCTAATTTTTGAGGAACAAGCTGCATCTAGGTAAAACAGAGATTCAAAAGCTATCCCATCACGTTCGTGCGTTAAGTCTGTTTATCCAAACTTAGCGATCAAGTATGACATACTGCACAAAGAAGGTTTTAGATTTTAAAACTGCATTTGACAATGCTCTGAGTCTTACTTAATCCTGACACACCTTCTGCTCTCATTTGTGGTCTTTATTAAAATAATGACCATCCATATCGAAGTGTCAGTGGCTTTACATTTGTTTCCCCAGCACAGGCAGACACACTGGGTGTGGGAAGCCTCCATGCTCTATGACTCTTTTCAGAAGAGTCTGGAAAGTGAACTGTCACTGTTGCTGAGGATATTCTTAGACATCTTATGCCACAAAGTGGCACGTTACTAAACGATTACTGAGTGAAGTTATCGGTAGAGCAATTTAATTCTTATTTTTACCTTTTTATTAAAGCAAAAGGACTCATTTAAGAAGACAACTCACTGTTCCCATTCAAAATGATTAAGCCAGGAAGGGTTTAAGGGTACTCTTTTTCTGGTCAACAATTGAGAAAGAACAAGAAATTCAAAGTATGTCTTCTACAATTTTATTTAGTTATTTAACAGGTCAAATATTCAAGTGGG
>NW_004624753.1:4190297-4211104 GCF_000247695.1 Heterocephalus glaber
TATATATAATGAAATAAAAGACAGATAATAGGGAAAAAAGAGAGAAAAAAGAGTATTATAATCCAGCACGGACAATGTATCTAACAGTTTACCTTGACTTAGTACAACTATCTTGCATGTTTTATATGTTCTTTGGCCTATTAGTCTGGTTTTCAATCTGTAGATATGATAATTAACTTTATAAGGTCTTAAAAGATAAGTAAATAAATCTGATGCTGGAAAAATAAAAGGGGGCTGGAGGGAAGGGGAAAGAAAAGAATTGGAATGTGTTATGTACATGTACGAGTTCCCAATAGTGAATGTAATTGTTATGTACTGCAAATAAGCACTAATACAAGTTCAAAAAAAAGTCAAAACTGTAAGGATGGTTTGTCTATTCTGGGTATCGTTTGCTAGAAAATAGCTAGGCATGGAGGATTCCTGAACAAGGGAGCGACGTGATCGAAATTGGGTTTTGGAAGATTAAGCAGGTCATGAAAGCAGGAAACTCTGCATGGAGTGGGCGTCTGTGGGTCAATTGCGCTGGTTGTCACAGTAGTTTGGCAGGGAGATTAAGGGTCAGGATGGCTTAACCTAGAGTAATGGCTGCAGAAAGGGATGTTGGAGTGGCTGTAAGGGACACTGTCTCATTAGGACGCTTTGGATTGCAAGGAGAGGAGAGCCATTCAAGTCAAACAGAAGTAAATTAAGATGTGGGACCTTTGTACGAATCCTGTAAGAGATCTATAGTGCAGACTGGTGACTGGAATTGGGCATCAAAACTGTGTCCGGTCCTCAAGCCTCAAAGGCAATGCCTCATTGTGACTGCCACATTTCTGCAGCTCTGCTCCCTCCTCTGCACGCTCCTGGCCATCTTCTGACCCTCACCTACAATCTCCTTGCCCATAACTTCAACTTGCATGTGGCTCTGTTTACCCCAGCACTCTACAGCTCTTCTTCACCATACACTACAGTTTATAGCTAGATTTCCTCAAGAGACTCGTGCACTCAGAGGTGAGGGTTTTGAAAGCTGAGGGATTACAGAGCTGAGAGGAGACTTGCTGTCAGGGATTGGGGCCTTATTGGAAGAGATGGGTCTTGGCAGGCCGTGGTCTGGAGAGATTCATCTCTCTCTGCTTCCCCTGCTCCTCCATGAGCAGCCTCTCCCTGGCCTTCCTCCTCTGCGATCCCTCCCTGCCTTGGAGACAGCCAACTGTGGACTGAAACCTCTACAAACTGAGAGCTAAATAAACCTCCCCTCCTTTAAGTTGTGGGTGTTGGGCGTTGAGTCTCAGCAATGAAGAATGTGCATCTCTCAGCTTTCTACTTCAAAAATCTCTGTAAGCAACAACTCATTGGTTCAAATGGTCTTTTTCTCCCAAATCACTGACCAAGCTGTAGCAGACTGTTTTGAATGGGGTGGACCACACTCCTCTCAGTGGCTGAGGTCAGTGACAGGCTGGAACCAGGGGATTACAAGGGCCATGATATAGGACAAGGTAACCGAGACCCACGCCTTAACCAGAGCTTCTAATGGATAGGGAAGAAAGGACCTAATACTGCCAAGTATATCTCATCAGTTGTGGTTCATTGTCAGCTTGGAAACTAGCCATGTGGGGATTGAGAATTTGCACGTAGAGATCTGGAAGATATGTAATGCATTAGCCAAGATAATGAAAGTATCTGGGGAAGCCCATTTTGTGGGATATGGTGAACTGGAATACTATTAGAGAAGATGTGAAGATATTCTCTGTCTGGATTTTCTGATTTTCTTGCAAATGGAAAGAGTTCTTGAAGCAAAACTAAATTATAAATGTGGATCTCAGGATATTCCTCATTTTTGTATGCAGCTATAGAGTTACTGAGGTTACATATTAAATAAATTTCAAACGTGAGTAAAGAAAACCCCTTTCATGGCTAAGTACCATCAGGTAAATGATGCTCTGTCTTTATGCTTATTAACCTCAAAAAGTTTGTTCACAGCACAAAAATGGCAAACAGTGCTGACCACACTCTTGAGCTTGTAGTATTGAGCTTGTGGGTAACAGCATATCTAGGCATCTTTTAAGTCAAAGAAGTAAATTAAACTTACAAGAGACAAACATTTGCTCTGTTGCTAAACTGTGATAATTCTAAATACTTTGACCTGGAAAATGAGATAACAGTAAGAAACTTTGGGCAGGGAGTTGACTTTATATTTTTTTATTAATTTTTAAAACCACTTAGGTAATGTCATCCCTCTTTTACTCTCCCAAAAGAAGAGACTGTATATAGTAGTTGCATAGATTTTATTTTTAAATCCTTGTTCAAAGATAAAATAATATCATGGGCTAAAGATCTCTCCAGTGTGCATGGTTATTTCTTACTGTCATGGGATCTGATTGAGTCATCTAGAGAAGAAACATTCAATAAAATAGTCAAGTAGGTTTTCAAGCTGTTCTCATCATTGGAAATACATCCGAAAACAAGC
Organism: Heterocephalus glaber; assembly: GCF_000247695.1. The sequence continues at coordinate 4,192,747 of NW_004624753.1, forward strand.
AGATTCTGCTTCCTGTAACTACATTCATTGATCCTAGTTCTTCCACTGATGCTGTATACAGTAAGAGTTTATTTCTTCCGTACGTTTTTCATCTGACACAATTTTTAGCCCTTCACCATTGTCTCACCGTTCTGAATATTGTGATGACTCATTTTAATGTGACCTAATGGAGATTCAAGGAATCTTTTTGGTGGGCTTGAGAGTTAAGAAAAACTGGAAATAGCTTTTTAGCATTAAAGATCAGACTATAAAATAAAAGACCATCAGACATTTCATCAAAGAATAGTAATGGTGGCACTGACAACTAACACAAGTGTACATCTTCAGGGTCTCCAAATTCTTTCCTAGTTGGCATTCTCCCCATCTCTGCCTGTACTAGCAATACTAGTATTTTTTTCTGATACTAACTCCTGAGGGTCTAAAGAAAGAAGACAATTACAATATGTGCATTGATACAATGACAACAGAAAAAAATCTCTTCTATTTACCAAAATTAGTCAGATCTGCTTTTGAATGTCTTTAAAAATCTACTGCTAGGTGCTGGGGATGTAACTCAACTCAATGGTAGAGCTTCAGCCTACATGTGAGAAGTCCTGGGTTTGATCAAAACACCACAGAATATATATAAATAAATAAATAAATAAATAATAAATAAATAAATACCCATCCACCCACTGGTAGCATTAGCTAACTAATTAATTTTTGAATATACAATTCACATGTTTAGTATGAAATCCAAAAGATACCAAATAATAATCATAGGGAATAATTCTCCATCTAATACCAAGCCTCAGAGTCACAGGATTCTCCCAAAAGCTTTCACAGAAAATGGCTTTCTTTTGTAGACTTCCATGGATGTTCTATGAATATGCAATCCCATATGCAAATTTATTTAAATACACATATAAGACTTTTTTGTACACAAATGGCAGCAATATATTTTGGAGATGACTTCATGACAACACAGAATCGTCTCATTCTGTTCGAATATCCATTGTGCTCTGGTGTTGCCATTTATACAGTCCACCTTGGTTAGGCATTTTGGTTGTTTCCAGTCCTTTCCTAGTAAAAACAATGCTCAGTGGATAACTTTGTACATATTTCTGCCCATATGTGTAAATATACTTGTAAAATTAATTACTGGAAATGAAAATTATGTGCCAAAGAGCATGCACATTTTTTAAAAATTTTAATGAATGCCAATTAACCTCTAGCAAGTGAGCACTAAGTATTTGAGCATGCCAGTTCCTCCACACCCTTGCTAAAGCAGTGTGTTGTCAAATCTGTTGATCTTTGACAGAATAAAGATGAGATATGGTGGAATTTATCTCACTTTATTTTAACAGGCAATTTTGTTATAGTAGTAGTGAACATCTTTTCAGATGTTTAATAGCTCTATTTCTTTTCTCATATCTAGACTGTAATCTTTTTCTGTTGAACTAGTCTTTTAAAAATTTTGTTCATAGCAACTTTTGTATGTGAAAACTATTAACATGTAGTCTATAACATGGCATAAATATTTTTCCTTACTTTCTATATATCTTTGAATTTTAGCTAAAGAATTCTACTATATAAATTTTGAAAACATACTTAAATTTAGAATAGTTTTCTCTTATCTGAGTTTACATAAAAACCTCTTATATTCTTCTAGTAATGTTATAGTTTTATCTAATTTTTGAATGCTTGTTCCATCTGGAATTTATTCTGACGTAGAGGGTGTGAAAATTCAACTTTAATTTTTAGCAATTCAATTATTCCAGAATTATTTACTGAACATTTTATTTTTCCCCAGTGATGTGAAATCTCACCTGTATCTTTGCAAAATTTTATTTAGTGATTCTGTATAAATCCATCCCTCTGTGTCCTTGATCTGTAGGTACATGTGCCAATACAACATAGTTTTAAGTAGTATAATTTTTAGGGCTAATTGTTTCTCATGGCTGAATGAATTTCTTTTCACAGATTTTTTTTCTTCTTTTGCATGTTTATTTGTGCATGTGATAGTTCCAAGCTTGATTAGTTCAAAAGATAGATTAGCTTATTATTGAGATCATGAAAAAAAATACAGGTTAATTTAGGCACCATGAAGATATTTGTAATGTCCTGTTCTCTTTTAGACTAGAGTACACTCTGCCCTTATTCGTCTTTTTTGTCCCTTCATAGTGTTTAAAATTTCTCTTTTTAGAATTGTGCACATTTCTTGTTCAATTTATTCTTGGATAGTATGTCTTCTAATTGCTATTACATTTATTCTTTTATATTTTCTTTTTTAATACTGTATATATTATTAGTGCAGACATTTTCAAATCAGTTTCTGATTGTATCATAGAAAGATTATGTCCCAGTGATTTTACTGAATTATCTTATTAAGCAAAATTTTTAATGTGTTAAGAACTTTTTTTTTTTAAGACAAGGTCTCACTGTGCATTTCAGACTGGACCTGAACTCACTGCGTAGCCCAGGCTGGACTTTAACTCACAGCAGTCCTCCTGCCTCAGCAGGAGTGAGCCACCACACCTGGCAAGAAATTTTAACACAGGCAAATAGTGTTTTGCCAGGCATTGTGCCACATGCCTGTAATCTCAACACTTTGGAGGCTGAGGCAGAAGGATCATTGCAAGTTCGAGGCCAGCCTGGGCTACTTAGCAAATTTAAGGCCGGCTTGGAATATACAGTGTGATCCTGTCTCAAACAAACAAATACTTAGTGTTTTATCAAATATCTTTTTAGCATCTGTGAATATGAATAAACTATTTTTCTCCTTTTCTTTATTAATGTAATCAAACCCATTATTAGATTTCCTAATATTAAGACATTCTTGTGTCTCCAATATGACTTCTAAGTCAGTCTATTTTCTTTTAAAATGTGAATGATATAACTTGCTCACTGTTTAGATTAAGACCAAGTCTCAAAAGTAAAATATATTTTATCTTTTTCTGTTTTTAAACTATCTTTGTCATATTTAGTCTTTTTTGGTCATATTTAGTCTTGATATTATTCTACTCCCTTGAAAAGAATTTTATAATTTTCCCTTTTTAATCTATGTTCTGGAACAGCTAATGAGCATTAGAGTACTCTGCTCTTTGAAGTTTCAAAAAATGCACTTGTGAATACTTCAGCCTTGCACAGTGTCAGACAGCAGGGAGGAGGAGGAGCCTTCTGGTTATTCTTCACTATTTCTATTCTCATTTTTTTCTGTAATTAGTTTGAGTAATTTATAATTTCCTATAGACTGATCTATCTCACAGAGCTTTCCAAATTATTTTTTGATACAGTTGATTGAAATAATCCCTTAGTTATTTAAATTTTCTCTGTATTTAGGTTGCTTTCCCACTTTCACTCCTAATTGTCATGTTCCTTCCTTTTTACGATATGGTGGGATTAGTCAGTGGCATCTCTATTTTATTATTTTCTTGTTTTAAAATGATCGACTCTTAGATTTACTTAGTATCTCTATTACCTCTTCTGTTTCCTAATGCATTTATTTCAAAATCTTTATCCTTTTTATCTTAACGGTATATGTTTATTAACTTGTAATATTCTTGGGAAAAGTCATATACAGATTCTTTTCTGGCTAGGCTTTAGGGAAGAGAAAGAAGTTATTAATCGAGCAATTATTTGAGTCTTTAAAGGTCGGGTGGGGTGACTGCTAGTGGCGGGGTTGGGAGTCTATGGCACAGACTGCCCTGGTCAGACCCTCAGCCACACACGCATGTTAGAATACGTCCCTGTAACCCTCACACAATGCTCTGATCTTCCGGGGAGGCAAAAATGAATTAGCACTTGTCAAAAGAGGGCTTGAATAAAAAACACATGAGTCAGCGACATAAAATATTTAATATAGTTTTGGTATTTTTATTTCCCTTTAATATAAATAAAACAAAATTAGGAAAATGCCTCCATGGGGAAGCTTATAACTAGCCAGTAGAATTCCAGCTGAGGCCATTTTATTCCCCCAAAGGTCCCGAAGAAGGGACAGGAAAGACAGATGCCATCTATGCCTGGGACAGCGGTAGAGTCCGGCGCCCCACACAACACATTAGCTCCTCCTCTTCCTCCTCCCGACACCCAAACCTCATCTCGTATTTCCTAAGTTTTTAGCTTCCTTTATTTGATCCTTACAATAACCCTGCTCATGAGACGTCTTTCCTTCTCTAACTCCCCACATCCAACCAGACACAAGCCTTACTGACTCGTAACTCAAAATGTTTCTCACACGCACCCACCTTTTTATCCGATGCCCTCTGAGCTTGGATCTTAATCATCTTATGCTTGTGTTTCTCTGGTTTTCTCCCACCAGCCTGCTAGAGGCGGCCCGGGCTCGCTGCTGTAGAACAAACAATCTAAAATCCCAGAGGCACAACACAGTAAAGGTTTATTGCACGGTCACATCATAGTTTAAAACACAATAAAGGTTTATTTTACATTCACATCATAGTTTAATACATAATAAAAGCTTAGTTCACATTCTTAGCATAGTTTAATATAGGGTGTGGGTTGGGGTGGGTAGGGTCACAATTGTTCTGTTGTTTATATTTATGGGGACCCAGGCTTCCTTCTGAGGGAGCCCTGACAGCCATGGAGTCTCTGAAATCTCCACTGTGCTCTTCCTCTGGCTGGGAGATGAAGGAGGAGAGAGTGTGTAGATACCCCTTTGGAAGATTTTCAGGACCAAGCCAGAAGGTAGCACACATGCATTCTGTGTCCATTCTGCTGGTGAGAAACCAGTCACATGGCTACCCATGAGTACAAGGGATGCTGGGAAATGCAGTCTAGTTTAGACCTACAGGGCAGAGGAAGTATATTTTGGTGAAAACATTGCATATGTGGCCATCATCAGCTTATCTCTACCTGTCTCTATTGTACAATATCACCAGATTTGCATTCACTTGCTTGGTCATGGAAGACATATTTACTACACTCCATAATATATCAGTGCTCTGCTGTGTGCCATGGATGAAAAATGAGTGAATTCCAATTTTTGCCTTTCTTGGAGTTCACAAGCTAGTGGAAAAGAGAATAACGGAAAAAAAATCTTCACAATAACTTCAGTACAATAGTACACTAGCCCACTAATTTCTTTTTTTGGTAGTTCAAAAGGAAATGCAAAAATTAGGAATGAGTAGAGCTATTTGTAATGAAAACTTAAAAGTGACAGCTGATATAAGGCAGAGCTTCATTTCCATTATTTCCATTCTCTAGGGCCACGACTTTTAGAGATTGAGTACCAAACTTCAACCCCAAACCCACTTATTTATCGCAAAATGCCAACACTGCAATTAAGCCTAAATACTGAGGTTTTAGTTTAGAGAAAACAACTCATATATTAACATCTTTTGTCTTAAAAGGAAAACATAGTGACGGAGCTTTCAGTGATACAAACAGCTTTTTACTGAAGGTAAAAGTTTGCATTTGGCATGCTTTTGTGCACTGTTATGCGCTGCTCAACTGCTGGGACCATGCTAGGAGGTCTTTGCCCAGATGCCCAGTGTGGCACATGTACCATAGGTTCTCCACCACTGCTCTAGGGCCATCCAACATAGCCAGGACCCAGAATCTGGTATATCTCTGATATGAAGGACTCTTTCTTCCTTGTATCTTTGCCATCCATAATTCCTTTCCAGAAAAATGGCCCTTAGATAATGAGCTGACATTCAACCTCATGACCAGAAGAGGCTACAGCAGCCTGGAGAACTTCAAGTCAACCCAAATGAAATCAGCAGCTAGCAATCCAGTCTTCCAAATGGCTGGGGTTAGGGTTTCCAATTGCCAACAATTTGACCATCAGCACCACAAAATGGAGGTCTTATTCTGTGAGGGTGAACATCTAGTGCCTTTAAAGGCCAACACATCCTGGAAAGTCTCCCTCCTTGGAGAGCTGGTTGGCCATTTCAGGAGGCAGGGGCAAGTCATTGTCTACTGCATAGCTTCTTAGAGGACCCGGGAGTCTCCTAATTCAATACCTAAATAAAATGGGTGTTTAAACATTTCCTTGATCAATTAAACTTCCCTAGTAGGTGAATCCCCATCCAGTTCCTTCAACTATCATGGTCTTACAGCTCTAGTTCAATGTCCTGTACCACACAGAAAGCTCAATGGATTGTACTAGAAGATAAATTGTAAACTAATGAGCAATGAGACACAGCCCCAAAAGTATGGATAATTTAGAATGGAATTCTGAAAAATATTTCATCGACCAAAAAAAAGAAAGGAAAGCAGGAATTTTTTTTAAAAAAGAGGAGGAAATGAATAAAACTAAAATGGTATATAGCAGTGGATCTTTCCAATACATTAATCACTTTACTAGCTACTTCTAATAAAAGTTTGAACAAAAGAATGATGAAAAAGATTCATCTGTATGCCACCTATATGTGATGTATTTGAAACATGAAGATATAGATATATTGAAAGTACTTTCTTAAGGAAAGCCCAAATTGATGAGATAGAAACAGACAAATGGGAAAAATAACAAGGCTTAAATCTAATTCTTTCAAAAGACAAATATTGTTGATAAAGCTACAGCCAAACTCCCTAAGAAAAAAAATTATCAGAGTACTGGGAACATAAGAGATAAAACTATGATTTTAGATCCTACAGACATTAAAGATGATGAAGAATATTATGAACAACCTTAGGCCAATAAATTTCAACAATTGAGCTGGAATGGACAAATTCCTTGAAGAACATTTTTAAAAGCTTACCCAAATTGACACAATATGAAATTGAATCTTGTAAAATATATACAGTAAATATAGTGTAATAATGGTTATAATAATAATAGGCATAGTTGAGTAGTCCTGTAGCAATGAAAAATGTTAAATTATCAGAAAATTTTCCAAAAGAGCCCAGATAGTTTCACTGATGAAGTGTGTGAAACACTTTAACAAAGAATGACGACACTTTCACACAAACTATTGAGAAATGAAAGACGGCATACTTCCGAACTTGTTTTAGAGTTGACACAGATGTTGAGAGAGAGAGGAAGAGAGAGAGGCAGAGAGAGAGAGGGAGAAAGAGAGTGAATTAAAACCAGAAAAGTATGACAGATCAATATGCCTTATGTACATAGACAAAAAATTACTTAACAAAATATAGGTGCAACAAATTCTCAAATAGGTATAAAGAATGATACACTATGACCAAGTAGAGATTTATCCCCAGAAATAGGGATTTATCTCAAGGGATCTTGCGATTTATCCCAAAAATTAAAAGGTAAAAGGCATAAAACATAATCCAATCAAAAGCATAAAATAAGATGATAAAAATGAATTCCAATATAAATAATTATATGTAAATAGATTGAAAGTTTAAAAAACTCAGATTTCCAGCATTAATTAAGGAATAACCACCATACCCAGTTTCCTGTACATAACAAAATAGGAAAGTTTGTGGGGGGGAATATACTATGCAGCTAAACTTGAAAGTTAGTGTAATACTGCAAATATCAGTGATAATAGACTTTAAGACAAAGGCATTTGTAGCGTTCCTGACAGAAAGCTTCGATTCACCAAGAATGTATTACAATTTTTAATTTACATGCATTTATTTATATGGCCTCAGAGTATATAGAACAAAAATTAACAAGAAGTACAAGGAGTAATAAAAAGTAATGGATAATTGCCTCATTTTCTTACTTATTTCTAACCTATCGAACTATACTACACTTGGGGAATTTTTGTTACTTGGTTTTAAGTCTTTTTAGAACAGTGAGGGATATGGCTTCGTTATTTCATCTCGGAACCCCAACAGTGGCGCCTCCCTCTGGTCCCTGAGGTGGAGGTCACGGACAGCAATTCCCTCAGGAAGGTTAGGGAGTCCTCCCTCGGGCCGAGGGCTCCCCACCGACCGCCACTTTTTAATGAGACTTTTCCCCTTCGGTCACTAAATTACCCTGAAAATTAATGGAAGCCTTAGGCCTTAGATACAAAGCAAGTGATTTAACTTCATTAAAATAAGAATATTAAAACACCCATCTTTGAAGTGAAATGCATTAACAGTTTCTCTTGTTCTTACTTTCCTTTTTTTCTCTTTTTGTTTATTTTGCTTCTGTACTTTGGGAAGTTTATTGGATGGTAATACGTGTATGAGATGAAAGGTCCGAAACCCATCGCTTCTGCTTGTGTTCCCCAGATCCCAGCTCCAAGTTGTGCCGACGACCCGCGCCACCCAAAGGCGAGTCAGTGGACCAGTGGTGTTCGTTGCTGTTTCCTCTCCTCTGCTCTTCACCCTGCGTACTGTGCCATGTGGGCACCACACGTTTTCACTCCCCTGCAGAATACCCCTGTGCAGAGGAATCAGTGTGCTAACCGCCCCTTTCTAAAGGTTGTTTCTAGTCATACATTTAAAAACAGAACTACCCCTATAATCCACCAGTACCACTCCTGGGTTTCTACCGGAAGGAAATGAAATCAGCATATATAAGAGCTACCTGCAACCCCATGACTACCTTCGCACACCTCACAAGAGCTAAGCTACGGGGTCAGCCTAAGTGCCTGTCAACAGATAAGTGGATATAGAAAATATATTCTATATCCACATTGGAGTATATTCTGCCAGAAAGAAGAGTAAACTCGTGTCACTTGCAAGAAAGTAGATGGAACTAGAGGTCATCACGTTAAGCCAAATAAGTCAGATGCAGAAAGACAATGCCACATGCTTTCTGTCATATGTTGAAGCTGAAATATAAAAATTAGAGAGAGAGACATCCTGAAGGTAGTAGAGGGGATTTTCGAGAAGGGTAAAGGGTTGGATGGGCATAAAGGAGGGAAGGTAAGAGAGTTGGGAGGGAGTAGGGTAGATGAATGTGTGGAAATTTCACAATAAACTCCATTAACATGCACCATTAATAGACATTAATCATATGATAAAATATAATTTAAAAAGTGAATGAGTTAGGTCAAATGACATGTGTGTGCATGTAATTTTGGCAAACACTGCCAAGTTGTCTCAGGTATAGGCACAAATTCTACACAGGTACTTGACCAACAACACTTCATTAAAATGTTTATTTTTAGCATTCTGATAGGTGAATAATAGTTTCCTACTACCATCTTAATAAGTACTTCTCTTTTGAGGGGTTGAGAATCTTTTTTAAAATGCTGTAAAATAATAGTAGTAAATAATATGAACATAATAAATATAGTAATATAATAACTATAAACATAAATGTATTAGAAATATAATAAATTTTGTGAGTATATGCCATTTGGATAAAAAGTTAAATTACCAATCATGTAAAAACTAGTGTACACCTTGCCCTAGTTAAATTTTTCTGTTTCTTCTTTTTCAGAAATATTTGCTACCCTGAATTTAATATTTGTCATTTCTAGGTATTTACCTATATCTCACAACACATATATGTTTTCCAAAATTATATATGTGTGTGCATATACTTAATTTGTATGTCTTAGAGTTTCACATAAATGTGTGCTATTGTGTGTATTTCTCAGCTGTGTGCTCTTTATGCTCAACATTATTTTGTGTGAATTCATTCATACTGTTTATGGACCTCATATCCATTGATTTACCTGATTGTGAACTAATCCACCGATTGACTGTATCACCACTTATCAGTTTGAATACTGAGATTCCTTTAGGTTGTTTCCAGTTCTTACTTCCACACACAATGCCACTGTGAATGTCCTTGGAAACACAGCTTTGTTGAACACGTGGAGGCCTCATCCTAGAGGTGCACCTGCTGCTCCCTGGCTTGGACTCTGCGATTTCACTACCCAATGCCAAACTGTATCCAAGAGGAATTGCCCCACTGTATATCTGCAACAGTGGTCTTGAAAAAAATACCTTTCGTTTCATATCCTTGTCAAAACTTGGCATTTGAACATTCTAAGTTTTTGCCAGGATGATAAATTCAAAACAGCATTTCACTGCGGCTTTAATTTGCATTTCCCTTATTATAGATCAGAATAAACGTATTTACAGATGTATAAAAGCAATTTGTATTTCAATGTTATCTAAATTGCCTGTTTGTGGACCTAGTTTGGGTTTTTTTCTATTAGGTTATTGTTTCTGTCTTTTAATTACTTTGCAAAAATTTTTCCTTTCTCTATTTTTTATGAATTAGAGCCAGGCTTGGTGGTGCACACTTGTAATACCATCACTCAGCAGGCTGAGGCAGGAGGATCACCACAAGTTAGAGGCCAGCTTGGGCTACATAGTGAGTTCGGTGTCAGTCTGCACTACATAGTGAGACCCTGTCTTGGAAAAATAGATAAATGAATACGTTCCTTGCTACCTTAGATGCTATTTTTATCACGCTTTCTTCCAAATTTTGTTTCTTTCATCCTTATTTATAGTGCCTGGATATTTACACATCCATTCACATAAACATAATTTTATATAAATATGATCATATATAGGAATTGGGTGTGTATAACTGTTTTCATGTTTTTGTTGGCTTTTTCCTCATTCTCCTCTACTTTCCCCTTCATGTGAACCCCTCTCTTCCCCTACAAAAGTAATTCATCATAAGGCTTTAATAAAATTTTATGCTTTTTGCTACATTCAAATATTTCTATACAGATATGTGCATTTATATACATATGATACAGGACATTTTAGTTTTAATTTGGTCATTGGGTTTATGACATAATGCTAATATAATCATTTTTGTTTTTTATGTTTCACTTAATACTTTGTGAAAATACTTCCAAGTCAGCTTGTATAATTGGAATTCATTCTTTCAACGGTTCCCAAATTTTGCTGCAAAAATTTCGCTAAGGGAAAGCCACAGACAGAAATTTTAAGGGACATAGAGAAAGCTGATTGTACTTAGTCAAGATTTTAATAAATATATTTTAGATATTTCTTGATATGCATGAATTTTAAGTGGCATTACAGTGTACATTTTTCTCTCCAAAAAATTTATGGTGAAAATTTATATATATTCGCCTATAGAAATTCACATATATTTCCATATATATGCGGAAAGCGAGATAAAGACAGAAGGAGATAGTTTCACAGAACCAAGCAGCAGACCTCTGTGTGGACTAGAAGGAATAATTTAAATATCTGGACTTCAGTTATCCTACCTGTGAAATGGAGGACATAATCGGGCACACACTACGTTCCTGATGAGATCGAACAGTTCCCCGCAATTAAGACTAACCCAAAATTTGCCAGCTTTACATTCACCAGCCGACACGGCGCCACCATGTGGCCGTAGTGAAAACAGCTTAAAATGGATTTGATCCACTAGCTTTTAAATTATGATTCTTCATCAATTCTTCAATTTGAAGAATTAAGATTATTTCAAATATGATGCATAAATTGAGACTTTAGTAATAGGTTTATTTTTCACTATTTCAAATTTGCATAAAATATAATTAATCCCTATGGTCAGAGAAGTTTTAAAATCTAACATTCCTTCTGTAACATATAGTTGTGCTCAGCCACATGAGAAAATGGGAATAAGTATGATAATCAAAAAAAGTATTCCTATTATGAAAGTATATTTTAAACAAAAATACAACATAATTAAAAGCCATATGGTTAGAAACTTCAAAATGCTGAAAATCCCTGAAGAAAGGAGTGGGGGGAGAGTTGGGTAAAGGCAACTTGACACATCAGGAATAATAACTATTATTATTATAGCATGATTGCCCAGTCTTAAAAATATGTGGGACACACACTTAACGTAACCATATTACACAATCCAGTAAGGGGACTGTAAATAGAACAAAAGTACAATGCAAATTTTTATTACTTAGTATAGCATTTACTGAAGGTAAACATGTTAACTTTACTGGTTTTAGATATTTGAATTTTTTGTTTCTTTCCAAGGAAATTCTTAATTTTTATTATAGTTTTAGATTTACAGAAAATTTACAAAGAGGAAAGTTTCCAAATACTTGGTACCAAGTTCCTATATTAATTTCCAACATTACTATGGCCCATTTATCACAACTAAAAACAAAAATAAATGTTATTATGAACTCACATTTGTACTTTATTCAAATTTTCTCAATTTTTACCTAATACCCTTTTTCTTTTTCACGATCCCATCCAGGATAACATGCTGCAGTGAGTCATCATGCCTCCTCCTCTTGGCTGTGACATTTCTTAGACGGACCTTATTTTTGAGGACTTTGGCAGTTTTGAAGAGTGCTGTCCAGACATTTTGCTGAGTCCTTCTCAGCTTTGTTTAGTCTTAAGTGTTTCTCGTGATTAGCTCGGGGTTATGTTCTCTAGCAGAGGGGAAGTGCTATTCTCTTCACAGAACATCAAGCATTCATACGCTCAACATGACTTACCACATTTGATAACTTTGCTCATCTGATCTTTTCTAGGTTTCTCTACCTGAAAGCTATTCTCTTCTCTTCTTCCAGATGCATTCTTTGGAAGGAATTTACTAGGCAAAGTCTGTCTTGAGAACTAGGGAGTTATACTCACCTCCTTCAGTAGAAACTGTGCAGCAAATTATTTGGGATTTTTCTGTATATTTGTCTTTTTTCCATTTGTTTATATATTCAGTCAGTTATTTCTATCAGATGGATTTCTATCATGGATACTTACATTTTTAGTTATAATTTATTACTATACTTTTAAAACTTTTATGCTCACATTGTTCCAGTTTTGGCCATTGGTACTTCCTTCAGGTTAGCTTCCACAGCCCTGTGTCCTTTGTTTTAGGGGCATTTCTTTACTTTTTATCACTACAAAATGCTTGTATATTTCTTGACCCTGCCTTTAATCAATCACTTCTCCAAGGAGCTCTGGTTCCTTCTATTGGAGAGGTGATGGATTGAGAACCAAGAAGTGGACACTAGGTATGACTTTCATTTTCTTTGAATTCTTCCTTAGTATATGTTTACACAAATATTTCCCCCTCCACATTTTGTATGTCTAAAATTAATATTTTTAAAGCTTTGAAACTGTACTAAATAGTTTGGTTTATAAGACTTGTTTCATTTGTTAACTACAGTTTTGATAATTGTTGCTGTTAATATTGCTACACTGCTATTTGTAAGGTTTATCACTTCCAAATATGAGTTCAGGATAAACATTGCTTAGAGAAAAAAATATGAATTATTTATGCACTTTTCCATGCTACATTCCTTTTCACTAAATTAGAAGCCAACAAATTTTCTGTATGTGAATTAAGAGAGCTGTGTTTATACATGCGTACAGGTGTTTCCTTTTGGGCTTCTTACTGAAGCACAAATGTACCAAAATCACCAGGCTGTGATTCGCTTAGAAGCAGCACCTGTATGTCCTCTTCACCCATCCATTTCCAGGGCTTAGCTCAATGCTTGAAAGAATCCAGGGGTGTCCTAAAGGTTTGCTAAATAAGTTGCAGAGCCCCTGAAACACGCTGAAGCTTCTTATCAGTAATTTACATGTGTCTAAGTATGTACTCTTGGATGTTTTTGTTGTTCTACCTTTGCATGTTTTTGTTTGGAAAGGCTTCCATGCCAATAAGTGAAAGAATGTTGGTCACTATCACAGTATTTTAGGGAAACTAATATCATCCTCTGATACTGTCTTTATCACAAAGCATGGTAAAATAATCACACATTCAGGCTTCTTTTCCACTGGTGAAATAAGGCCCGAGTGCTCCTTTTAGAGAAAACACTCACCTAAGATAAGTAATAAAAAAGCATTTCTGTACATGGTGTTGAATAAGCTATGCTTCCACTGGGTGGTGTTGAATTTAACTAGAAGAGAATAGCTTCATGAGAATAAGGCCTTAATGATATACAGTTGCATGGTAAGACGGTAAGTCATCATATCCTCTAAATGGTGGGAGAACAGTGTTGAAACAAAACACTATAGAAGAGAAAGTTATTCATTTGGTCTTCAGTCTTTCTATAGAAAACATGTGCATTTTTATAATTTATCACCCTGATTCTTACTTCCAATTCCCTAATTTAAGAAAATATTCTCTTGTCTGATCTATTTTAATTTCTCTCTAGATTTAGTATAATTTTTTTTGTTTTTGTACCAGGCATCGAACTTGGGACCTTATGCTTGTGAGACAGGTGACGGAACCACTGAGCTAAATCCCCGACCCATAGATTCAGTACAACTTTTATTACATAAAATTCATTTAAATATAATCCAGGAACCAGGCGGTAGTGAACAGAAGTATTGTGAGGCAGCACGTGTGGCTTCGATAGAAAACACCAACAACAACCCATTGGGCCACTTGTCACTACCGCCCTGCTCCCACTGGCGTCCTGGAGCTGGGGACAGGTGAGTGGGGGTGAGACTCCTGTACCATGTACAGGACGCCCTGGACACACAAAGGAGGCCCCAAGACCTGGTCTCTGGTTGTGTAAGAGTCCACATGCAGTAGCTTGCATGTAGAGTTGTGCACAGTGCACAGCAAATGAGAAGGTGGGGCCCTGGCACCCTGCTCCCTGCCTTGGAGCCGGCTGACTATGGACTGAATCCTCTATGAACTGTGAGCCAAAATAAGCTTTCCCTCTGTTAAGTTGTGGGTGTGGGGTGTTGTGTCCCAGTGCCGAGGGAAGTGACTCAGACAAGAGACATGAGAGGATTTTTATGTGGCTCTCTCATGATGCAAGTGATCTGTCAGAGATGAGCAGCCATACTGCTAGAAATGACTAGTGACCCTTTCTGAGACGAGCCGGGTGGTGAACAGATTTTGTGGCTATGTTTTTGCCAGAGACCTCAGTCTATTCCTCCATCTCTGTCCACTCCCCAACATACCACCATCCTATGGACAGAGGTTAAAAAAAAAAGATGTTTATCTAACAAATGGGCAAAGGAGCTCATATCCCTGATTACCTAGTAGCCCAATTGTTAAAAAGAAAATACCAGGATAAACTGTATCCAAATATCTCATTAAAATATCCCAAGCCTTAGAAAATGCTACGCCAAAGTACTTCAAAGTCACCAGAGTGGAAACAGGTGCATGCTGGTGGTGGTATCAGAGAGACTGTCAGGACCCCGCCCCCAGGGACCAGTTTAGCCAGGCAGGTGGAGAGGACATTGGCCACATGGAGCCCGGCTCCCTCCAACCCGTGCCACTCCCACCAGCAACCAGCCAGAGGACAGTAAGGACCTCAGCGGCTGCGTGGAGCCCCACCCCATCCCACCCTCGCCCCGTGCCACTACCTGGTTCCACACTGCAGAGGCACAGGGGGTCATAAAGGCCATGTCCTGAGCTCCAGAAGATAGAGCAGAAGTGAACAACAGAAAGAGGACCACTCTCAGGCTCCTTGATGAAAACTGAAGCCCACTGGAAAAGTGAAGAGAGCCTTTGCAATAAAGGCACACCAGACCACCATACTTGGAGGGATCATCACCTCCCATCGGAACCTGGACTATCTTCAGGGGAAGGGCAGCTGGAACCTGCAGTGCAACCTTGCAGAGCTCAACACTGCAGGAGGACAGGAAGCTCAACTTGGGACTTGCAGCCAGAACTCTGCCTGAATCTCATGGGTCTGCTACTGGCTTGCTCTGACTCATTGACTTATAACTGCACACTGCTGCCCACATTGTCTATTGTGACAGCAGAGACGTACCCTGAAGTAGGCCCTTCACTTTTATTTTTTATTTGTTATTATGAAAGTTATTATTTTTTTCTGCTATTATTTTCATTTTTTTTCTTTTTCTACTCTTTTCAAATTTTTATTTTTCTCTTTATTTTTTTCTTTCACTTCTCTTTTCTTTCCGTCTCTCTCTCTCACTCACTCACTCTCTCACTATCCCACATTGTTATTCATCTCCCTTTTTGTTCCTGTTCTGGCCCTAATTCAAATTTGTTCTTTATTTTTCTTTTTTTCACTATTTCCTTCCTTCGATTGTCATTAGTTTTAAAGGAAAGTAAATACAGTCTCTAGCCTCCCTATTGCTCTTAGGTTATTCTGTTCTCATCTTTATTCTTTCATTC
Source organism: Heterocephalus glaber (assembly GCF_000247695.1). The sequence goes on from NW_004624753.1 coordinate 4,208,624, forward strand.
TGTCTTTTCCTCTTGTCTTCAAAAGATTCCTAGAGTTTGCATGATCTTTCTGTGTCCTCTGGCCTCACTGCTTACCTTCCCCTATCCTACCTATCTATCCCTCCCTCCCTAACTCCTTCTAACTCCCCATCTCAAAGGGTAAATTTGCTATATAGAAGAGTATAGACACTTTAAACATATGTTGGGTTGGTCCTCGATTTTGATTTAATTCACACAGTTAAAGGTGATAGGTTAATAACCACCCCAAAATGTCATTTTCTAAGCTGTGCTTGATGCCATGGTGTTGATAATTGTATCACTTAGGCAAAGGAGTTGTGATTGACCTAATCAGTTGTCCTTCCTGGTATAATAAAAATGAGATAGCTTCAGAGTCATTAGAGACTCAAAATCTAAAGACCAGCTATATCTGGAAGACACCTCTGAGAAGCAATCATTGCATAAGGGTTCTAAATACAAGCAACAAAGATACTTACAATAATCAATTTCCAAGTATCAACCCAGGAATTAAACAAAGGACAATACCAAAAACAAAAATGAGAAGACATTTAAGCAAGGCACAAACTCAGACTTCCACCCCACCAAAGTAACATTCTGGGGGAAATGAGGTGGAAAAGTCTGATAATCAACCACCTGGACACCCTGAACTGATAGAACAGGAAGTAACACAACAGATGAATGAGGCTCTAGAAAAATTCAAAATAGAAATAATTTCCCAGATAACTACAGAGATGGTGAGCAGAGTGAAAGACATGATTAGAGGCTCTAGAACAGAAACAGATTAAAAAAAAAAAGATGAGCTCAGAAACATGCTGGAAGCCATGAATGACCAGTATAAGAAAGAAAGGGAAACCATGATCACCCAACATAAGAAAGAAATGGAATCCATGAAACAGATTCAGACTGATATTCAGGAGATTAAAAACTCCATTGAAACTATTCACAGAGAATTAATGGAATGTGAAGATGGAATATCAGATATAGAAGACAGGATTGCAGTGAAGGACCATGAAAACAGAGATCTCTTCAAAATAGTAAGGGACCACAAGAAATCAATCCAGCAGCTGCTAGATGATGCAAAGAAGAATAATATAAGACTGATAAGAGTCCACGAAAAAGCAGGAGAAAGCACAATTGACATTAAAAAAAACTGCTCACAGAAGTAATAGTAGAAAACTTAACAGACAGAGGTAGAGAATTGGACATAGAGATAAGTGAGGGATATAGAACTCCAACTAGTCATGACCAAAAAAATCTTCACCTACACGTATAGTAGTCAAGATCCCAGAAACCCAACAGAAGAACAAAATCCTACAAGCAATTAGAGAAAAGAAACAAATCACCTACAAAGGAAAGCCCATCAGAATCACAGCAGACTTCTCAACACAAACCCTCAAGTCAAGGAGAACCTGGAGTGAAGTACTTCAAGCCCTAAAAGAAAATAACTTCCAACCTAGACCATTGTATCCTGCAAATTATCTTTCAAAATCAATGGGAAATTAGATACTTCCACAACAAAGAACACTTGAGAAATTTCAAGAACACCAAACCAGCACTCCAAACAATTCTAAACAATAGCCTAGAAAAAGACAATGAAGGTCACGACTCCATGAGACCCAACAGAGGGAAGCCACCAGGCAAGGCAAGAAACTAAAAGGAAAAGGGGAAAAATAAAAAATAAAAGAGCCAACAAGAGTAAAACATCATAACAAGGATGAGTGAATATGTATCAATTATAACCATCAATGGTCGAGCGGAACACGCTGAATCAGCCAGTGCCCCAGCAACAATCCACTGGACCCCCCCCCTCCACTCCTCTGAACAGACACCTAGTTCCACACTACAAAGACACAGGGGACACTGGACAACCAGACCACAGTACTGAGTCCTGCTGCTCCCGGCCCAGAGGTAGGGGCCTCTGAGCCACCATCCCACTGCTCCTGGTCCAGAGGAGGGGGCTTCCAGGGCACCATCCCTCCCACCGCTCCCAGCACAGAGGTAGGGGCTTCTGAGCCACCATGCTACTGCTCCTGGACCAGAGGAAGGGGCTTCCCAGCCACCATCCCTCCCCGTGCTCCCAGCCCACAGGAAAAGGGCTTTTGGGCCACCATCCCTACTGCTGCTCCCAGCCCGTGTCCCACCTCTCCCAGCTCAGAGGAGGTAATTCGTGCAGGTGGCAACAGATCCCCTCCCCAATCAAAATGAGAAAACACATAAATAAGTTTCAAAACCAGACTGCCAGATCACCTACAACAACCCCAAAGGGAAATGAGATGGAACACTCTGATACTCAACCACCTGGACCCACTGAACTGGCTTCAAAAGAGGATCTGGAAAAAATGAAATCAGAAAAAATTTCTCAGATAACAGGAGAAATTGTGCCCCTAGGGCAAGACATGATTAATAAATCTAGAGAGGAGCTCAGGAACATGATGGAATCCCAACATAGGAAACAAATGGAATCCATAAAACAGATGCAAATAG
>NW_004624753.1:4221001-4261255 GCF_000247695.1 Heterocephalus glaber
AATGGAGTACTACTCAGCCATAAAGAATGAGAAACTAGAGACATTTATAGCTAAATGGATGCATATTGAGGCCATACTCTTAAGTGAAATAAATGGGATACATATGTGTAAATAGTTTCTCTGGTGTGATAAACTGAAAGTGTAAATAAGGATTAAAATGATTAAAATGACTAATTGATAATTTTTGTTGTTGTTCAGGGGATTGAACTCAGGATCTTGTGCTTGCAAAGCAAGTGGTGGAACCACTGAGCTAAATCCCTGGCCCCCTATATTTGGTAATTTGAAATAGGAAGAAAATGTCCAAGGGGGTAAGGGAAGTGGGAGGGAAAGGGGAAAGGAAAAATTATGAGAAAAGGCAAAAAGTGGAAACAAAGTCTTTGTAAATAGGGAAGGGTGGAAGGGATGAAGGGAGCACAGGGAATGGGGAAAAAATAAGAACCAAGATGCATCATGTACAGGTACAAGTACCCAGTGATAAATGTAAACGTATTGTATACCTAAAATGGACCAATAAAAGAATTAAGCAAACAACAACAACAACAAAAAGACTGTCAAAATTGGCCCATCAGAATATCACATCCCCAGACTTCATAGGAGATGCTCCTTAGACACTTCTAGGCGTGAGTGGCCAGGATCTCATCATGGGTCCCCTCCCTGTCCAGACCACCGTGAGACTTCGATGTCTCATACTAAGATGATCACATCACCTATGTCAGGGAAAAGGGAAGCAGAGACTTGTGGTGGGGGGAAGCCCCAAAAGGAGAGAGCTTCCTGTGGGGCAGGGGGACATGGTCTGGGGAATTGGACGTGATGGGTAACTGGGGAAAAGGACCTCTGGGAGGGGAAAGCTGTTCTGTGCCAAAAAGGCAAGGTGAATGCAGACACAAAGATGAGAAATGCACTAGGACCATGGCTTTGACCTGCACCCATCTCAGGTGCTCGCCATCCAACTCCTAGTAAGCGCCTGTCACATCACACTGTCCCCATCTTTGAGAGAAGACATACTTGATCTGGTACATGATCCAGTCATTTTTCATTCCTCTCAACAATAACAACAACAAAAGCATCTGGTTTCTAAGTCAGTTTCAAAACTCTTTTGATTTTAGCACGGTATGGTTTTTCTTCAGTATTTCTAAAATAAATTTTTAACTCATTTTGGTCTGAAATAGATAATTCAGAAAAATATTTTTATTTATTTCTGAAATCATCTTAATCTAAAGCAAAACAGACAAGCTACTTGGTTTATTTTAGAAATACAAACACACACACAAAAAATCACAGACAATTCAGTACCAAATATTCGCTTGATATGCAATAACTTTCTGCAAAGCAAATATCAGTAATTATTCCATTTTAATAATAATACTATGTGCTCTGTAGAATAAGAAATGTACTGAAATATTTGAAACACTGCATGTCAATATTCTTAAAGACAACCCATACATAAAAATTAAGTATAAGTTATTTTTCTGTAACATTACTACTAACCTGAATGTTCCCATAGTAGTAAGACATCTAACACAATACAAAGCACATAACTTTCAATATTTAAATCTTAGCACATAAATAAAAACATACTTGCAAACAAAAAACATATTTGCAGTTGTATGAAAGTTATACATTAGTCTCATCAGAAATCCAGAAATCTTAAGAATTCTGTTCAAAATTTGTATATTAATTTTATTAACTAATTTTTGATTCCAAAAGTAATTCATTAAAAAAAACTAATTCATTATTTCTGTAAAACATGTGTCAAAAGAAGAATTAAATGAATCCTGAAATGAGTACCACTAACATTTGTTTTAAGCATATACATTTTTGTATATGTAGTTATAATTCTTTAAAATAAAATCTGGATCACAATATAAACTTAGTTTTATATTCTTCATTTTTTTCTTCCCATGTCATTAATTACCTTTTGAATTTGTTTGGTAGTGGTAAATTTGTGATATCCCCACAATGTACCATATATTTTCTGCTTAAGTAATCTTTGTCAGTCTTGTCCACGGTACATCTAATACTTGTAGTTGTGAAATCATACTCCACCCCCTCAAAAATAATGACCAAAATGGTGTCAAATTCCTCTATGACATTTTACTATTTAATCAGGTGATCTCCATAACCCTCTGTAACTGGCTGAGGACGTTTCAGACTAATTAGCCTCCATGAAACATGCTTGTTGCCGCTAAAACATTAATTGAGGATTCTCATAGGAACTTGGTCCTGAAGCAACTTCCGAAAGAAAATTTGAGGTGGAAGGGGGGAGCTGCCTTGTTTTTGAGCATGTAATAGTAATGTCCCAGGAAGACTGTAGTGGGAAATTGTAGACACTATTTTCTACTTTGGCACACAAGAGAAAAAAAAAGGTGAGCCTGAAAATAGCCCATACGTGGACCTTCGCTGTTATTAAATATATGTATAGTTCCACTATTTTAACTTTGAACTTGTGTCAAATACAGACACGTGCAATATCTATATCTATATTGATATAAATATAGATATAGATAGATATGCTTTCGTGGGCCCTTTAATAGCACAGGAACCATAAAATGTGACGGACCCAATTTACTGGAACACATCCCCATGGTCAGGCAGGGAAATGCTAATATTGCCAACAGCAGTGAGGAGGGAAATTTACAGTGGGTTAGAGCCAACCTCATCCCAGAGCAGGACTGCTGAGCCCAGGAACTGTGGAGACTGGGATCAGGAGGGAGTGGGGAAACAGGAAGTCCTGTTACCCTAGAAGCTTCACCTCACCAGCTGTGCCCTCTGGATTTGTGCTTCCTCCTGTACTCAGAGAGCCTCCCCACTCCTCGGCCCCGCAAGCCCCAAGACCCACAGGACCTGTAGATTCTCTCCCAGCCTCTTTTACCAGTGAACACGACTCAGAGCCTCAGTCCTGTGCCCGGGACTGTGACCAGGGTGTGGTCACCTGATAAAAACTGGGAGCTTGGTTCCCCACTCATACTGGAGGGCAGGAGACCACCCCACACTTGTGGTTTGGTCTGCGGCCCTCTGAGTGGCTGGAGTAGGCTCTGAATTCCTCCCAAGTGTGACTTTCATCTTACCACTCTTGTTTTGAGAATTATATTAATAGTACATGAATGCATTTTCTTTGCATCCATTGTGTAAATTTCTACACCTTTCCTTGGGGGAATCTCTCTGGAGGTATTGTTCTGCAATTTGTTTCTATTTTGTCACATAACAATACATCTCATATATTAGAGTTATATATTTTTAATGATTCATTTTAAAGGTACACTAGCAATACACTAATGCATTTTTATTGTTAGGAAAATATAGTAATACAGATCATGCAAGATGAAAAAGCGAAAGTTCTGTTTCACACAACTTCTGAATTACCATTTATTATCCTTTCTAGGATGACGGTGTATATATATTACTCTACAACTTGAATCAATCCAAGAATATGTACTTATTATTAAAAATATGTTGCTTTATAAAACATTGAAAATGCATATAGAGTAGAAAATAAAATTCCTTGTTAGTATCTGCCACCTATACTAATTCTACTTGCTTTCTCAAAATTATCATTAACAATTCGTTATGTATCATTCTGGATTTTTTTTCATTCTACTTATATAAACACATAGATATAAAAATATAATTAGGATTTTTACATTTTAACAAAATTTAGATCAAAGTATAGAGATTAAACACAACTTGACTTTTTACAACATTTCCAGGTAAGTGTTGCAGATGGCTCTATGTAGGTCCATAGAAAATTCTAAGATAAATCAAAATTTAACTATTTCTCTATTGGTGGATATTTATTGTTTTTATTTTTTCACTGTTAAAAATATTGTAAAGGAGCTGGGGGTATAGCTCAGTGGTAGAGCACCCCCCATAAAAGTGTGATGAATATTTTGTACATATTTCTGTATGCTCTTTAAAGAATATATCCTCTACGTCAAAGGAACACAAGTATTACAAAAAGCTTCTGTAGAAAACCTATAATAATTTCATTGCCACCAACAGTATATGAGAACATACATTTCCACACAACTGCGCCAATACTAAATGCTATGGCTTGTAACTAGATGCCCCCCAGCCCACAATGCCCAATGTGCTCATAGGTGGGGAGTTTGAAGGTGGCTGGATTAGGGTGTGTCAATGTGGAATAAGGGTATGATACTGACATTAAGTGGGTGGATAATGGAAGCCCCACCCTGGGTATGGGTGATACCAATCAACAGGCTTGTAGCCTGAATAGAACAGAAAGGGACAGAAAGAAAGCAGGTCAGCTGCTTGCTGCTGCTGCCTTCTGCCTACCATGCCATGGACTGTTTCTTCTCTCTGATGCCCCTTTGTCATGCCACCTTGCCTAGTAGCCAGCCATGAGTGGACTGAAACCTCTACAAACTGTAAGCCAAAATAAGCCTTTCCTCCTTCAACTTTTGGATGTTGGATATTTTGTCACACAATGAGAAAAATATCCACAATATTAGGTATCAGCTATCTCTTTTAATTTTGCCTGTCTGAAGGGTTAAAAAATTTCCTTCCTGTTATAATTTGTGTTTCCTGGTGAGAATGAGTGTCTCCTTATGTGTTCATTGCTCATTTGCATGTTCTTCTTTGGATTGTCTGTTCATGTATGTTCTTTCTATTCTCTTGAAGTTTTTACCCTATTCTTAAAAAATCAATGTGTATGAACAATCTGTTGATCTGTCATGAAATATATTGCAACTATTGTCCAATTCTAATTCTTCTCATGGCATTTTTAGCAATGAATTTTAATTTTTTAAGCAGTAAACATGACTAGTCATTCTCTTTATGGTTTCTAGATATTGTGTGATGTTTAGAAAGATTTGTATTAAGTTATAAAGAAAAGAGGCCCAAGGGTGAGAGGCCACATCTGGTGATGGCTTTCTTGCTGGCAGAGTCCTGAGGCAGCACAGGTACCCTAAGGCAAGTCACATGGAACACACGTGTATTGGAAGTTAAACTTTTTTAAGTAATCTAAAATTATTTGTGTATATCTCTGTTGTAAACTGGGAGCTATCTTTTTCTTTCTAGATGAGTAGTCAACTGTCTTATTTATGGAATTGACAAATACTTATTCACTGACTTTAAAAAAACTACCTTTCTCATAAATTAAGTTTTCATATATAGTTAGTCTGTTTCCCAATCTTATTTTTCACTTGTACTTTTCAACTCTTATGACAATGCTAGGCTGTTTCACTTATCATAACTTTATTTTTTTTACTTTTTTTTTTTTTTGTTACCAGGGATTGAACTTGAGACCTTGCACTTGAGAGGCAGGCAGTGAAACCACTGAGCTAAATCCTCAGCCCATTATGTTTTGATGATGTGGTTTTTAAAACTTTTCCTGACAGTATTAAACATCTTTATCTTTTAAATTAACTTGAATATCTTCCAGTCAAATTCTATGAGACATCCTTTTCTTTGGATGGCTTTCCAATTTTTATTCCAATATTTTGTAGGAAAAGTCCCCACGGAAAATTTGGAAGATTCACCTGTAAAACCATCTGGGACTTGTGCTTTTTAAGACTAATCTTGACTACCCTCGGTCTTTTCTATAGTCACTGGCCTGTTACTTATCAGTCAAACACAACCATTTGTATCTTCTAGGAATCTTTACCTTTCATGTAGACTTTTCAAATTTGTTGCATAGTTTATTTGCCCATTTTTATGCTGTAATTTTGCCTTTTCATTTTATCTTGATCAAGCGTGACAAAGATTTTGCTGACTCCTATTTAGGCAGGGGGATACAGTCTCCTCTGAAGCATTACTTTCCTTCCCTAATGAGCCCCTTCTCCAAAGTCAGACCTAATTGTGCAGCATGTGAAGTTGGCAGGGCATCCTGACTGCCATGTTTCATTCTCAGTAGAAAGAAGCCAAGAAGCCTGGGGACTCTCCTCGAGTTGCCAAACTCGAGAAGGCTCTCACTTGGAGTGGATCCCATGGATGTCATTAAACATATGTCCCTTTTGCTTCCTCTGTGCCTATGCTGGACTTCGAGGGAGTCAGCCCAGCTCTGCTCAGCTTTTCCAATGCCAGGCAATTCCCTGAGGCAGACCATTCACCCCCCACAGAAGGTTTCACTGATTTTATCTGGGGACAAAAACTGCTGCTAAGCTCTGCCACTCAGAATAAGTGGGAGGGGAGACAGGAGTCAGGTGCCCTACTGATCCAACTATTTCAAGAATGTGTTGACTCTGAGCTTGGATAATCACTGAAATTCCTTCGACACTGTACAATTTTCTCTTACCTGTGTTTTAGCCTGAGGTTTTCTCTAACCTTGTTTCTTCATCAACCTGATTCCATTTTGTTTCTATTTATCTTCCTAGAAACTTTCATTTTCTGGGCATCTGTTCTCATCTTCTAGCACCAATATAGATTTTTTTTTTCCTTGAGAAACAAATAAATGAAACTGTTTGTCATTTCCTTAAGGGATTGGAAGTGAGAGAGAATGTACATGTGTGTACTTTTGCAGCCTTCTTAGCCCATCTCTTGATTTAAATTTTATCTACACTGAACTAAAGAGTAAACTCCAAATAAGCAAACAACTTCACAAAATCAGGAGTAAATGAGGAGCGCTCCCGATGCTCATTTTGCCTGCACATCCCCTGTTGCTTCTGTAATTACACCTGTGTGGTGGTCGCTGAAGCCACGTGAGAACACGGGCCCTGCCCCTCTTGTGCGCCATTGGCTTCCTTGGTGCACAGCACTGCCCGCCTCAACCACAGTAAGGATTCTGCAGTACTGGAGAGATGGATATGTGAATAAATTATTTCAGGCACAAGCCCAAAATGCAGAAAATCATAGACAAGGTCTCCCAGTGGTTGGTGCAAGTGACAGAACCAGGTCTAAGTACATCCTTGAGTGCTCCTTCCACAGGTGTCCTTTGCTTTGTGCTCTGTGCTTTGATTTTCTGTTTTGTTTTGAAATTTTTTATGAGTACACGTTTGCAGTACATATGGCTTACATTCATCTTAGGGGCAGGGACATGTGCCTAACAAATCTTACTTCTTCTTTTTCTCCTTCCTCTCCCTCCCCTGGCCTGTCCCACTGTCTCTGGACCCCTTCCCATTTACAAAAAGATCTATTTCCCTGTACCCTGTTATCTTCTATTTTTAATTACTTATGCTTTGAGCTTCATGTGGAAGAGAAACTGTCAAATATTTAAGCTTGTGTGTCTGATTTAGTTATCAATATGGTCTTGGGGCTGGGGATTTAGCTCAGTGGCACAGCGCCTGCCTTGTGAGCACAAGGTCCTGAGTTCGATCCCAGGTACTGTAAAAATAAAAAAACAATATGATCTAAGGTGCATCCATTTTCCTACAAATGACTCAGATGTATCATTCTTTGTGACAGAGTAGTAATCCATTGTGTGTAAATACAACATTTTCTTTATCCACTGATGGACACATAGGCTGCTTCCGAGATTTAGCTATTATGAGTTGTACTGCTACAAACAAACATGGGTATGCACATACCACTGTGTTATGATGTCTTCAACTCTTTCAGAAAGACACCAAGAAGGGGATATGTGCTTTGTTAAGGCCTTTCTTCTAATCATCACTTTGACAAAGACAAGTGAAAAGAAGTTCAACTTTAGTTGACAAAAATTGTCATCCTGCTTAACAACTAACTTAGGCATCACTTGTTCCACTAGCACTAGCTTCTTCCTCTGGTACTGTGTCCCTTATTAGAATCATAAACAGAATCTCATGTCTTCTCTCTAGGCTGCAAACTTCATTAGCATTTCTGGCCTTCAATGCTTTTGCAAAGGGGGAGATGGCAGGGAGACTGTGTGGGGTGTGTGAGTGGGTGGTGTGGACATAGGGTGGTGATGGTGCAAGGCTTATTTGTTATTGCAAAATTTGACCTCTGAGTTAGGGAGAGCAGGGAATGGCTTCCTAGAATAAGACTCTTTCTTCCCAGAGAAGGATAAAATGGCCCTTTTCTATTTTGTTCAAGCTAGGAGGTCTTTGAACCTCCTAGCTGAGTGGTGGTGATGCGAGACCTCCTTTCTAAAATACACTTTGATATCAAGCCTTTTGTTTGCCATATCTTACCGTGGGTAAATGCATTACATTTTTCTTGTAAATGCTGCTTTTATGTCTAAGTCCGGGCTTAGAAAAAATATTTTTGTTTTCTTACTTTTTTGTAAATTCCAGGCATAAATTTGTAAGTTAGAAGTTTGTGTTTACATGTTTGTTTGTTTTGAGATAGAGGTCTCACTATGTAGTTCAGGCTGGCCTTGAACTCAAGGTGATCCTCCTGCCTCAGCCTCCTGAGTGCTGATATTATGAGTGTATGCCACCATGCTTAGTTTAAATCAGTTTTTTACAAATTAATATGAAAGTATGTCCACAGAATTGTTCACTAAACTATTTCATATGACATAGATAAGGCCCTAGGGTGATTTTTCACAAAAAGGTTTATCATCTCAGGGATAAAATTTTGGCTGATTTAGTCTCCTCTCACTACTATAAGGAATCTGGAATGTTTTAAGGTTGCGGGTTCTGATAAAATCAGATTTATCCACCTTAAGTGAATAGTTGTCGACAAGATGTTAAAATTATTTTAAGAATTGGCTTTCATCAGTTTTTAATTAGAATGACTATTCTTAGGGAAAAAACTGAACAGCTATTTCAAAGTAGGTTTTGCCATTCCAGTTTACCCAGTAAATACTACCTCAGAAAACAGGGCAGCCTTCGCACTGTCTCAGGTCAGGCTCTTCCGAGCTGCATAATAGCGTGAAACATGGAATGTTAAAAATGACTTCGAAGATTGTTTAGTTCCATTTTAGGGGTATAACTGAACTTGCTCCATCACCTTTGAGCATAACAAAAAATATTTGTTAACTTTTTCAAATCTTAAATCAAATCTCGCTGGGCGCTGTTTTCCTGGAGAGCCTTGATGAATACACACCCCCTTCGTGCCCTCTTCAGAGTCAGACCTCTCTGCTGTCCTGCCCTCTGTAGCAGGAGTGGCAAATCTGTGGCACGTGTGGCACGGCGGGCTGTTTGTATCATTGAAAGCTCTATAAGGTTCGCCATCAGTGCTCTAGAGGGTCCTCTACCCGCTATGATGTTTGCTTTGCCCTCAAGGCCGCCACGCATAGGGTTCAGACACCCGAGGCCCCTACAGGCCAGCCAGTCGGAGGTCCTACTACATCCCTACTACATCCCGGAGACATGTGGTGTCAGAGCTACGTCTGTGCCGCCCTGGGGCCTCACTGCTCTCCCGCCTTCTCAGCCCCTGAAAACACAGCTGTGCCCCCGGGCTGAGTGAATCCCAACCACCTCCTCCTGGTCTGAGCATCAGAAGCTGTCCTTTCCCGCCCAGCCCACGGGAAGAAACATGGCAGATCCGTGGGGAGAGGGTCGAGGGAGGGTTTAAACACGGAGCATTTTAAAACACAGACAAGCTGTTGGTTTCTTTTGGGACAGCAAACTCAGAGCACACAAGTTTGCCCTTAAGCACTTAGATATTCCTCTGTACTTCTTTTGATTACCTTACATCAGTGAGAGCTGACATGAACTGGAGTCTTATTAAATTATTTGGCTTTATATAGGAGGAGCAAAGACCTAGGAAAATAAGTGTCGCCCCCAAGTCTGCCAGAATTCTTTTCTAAAGAGTAAGTTGCATCTGACGCTGTATCCCTTCCTTTACCCCTTCATCACCTCTCACCAGGCTGCGTATTTACACAGGAATCCACGGAGGCCCAGCCTCTGGGTCTGCTTTGCTGCTCCGATATGAAATCTCAAGTTGGAATTTGATCCTTAGATGGATCACAGCATTTGTGGCTATTGGCAGCCACCACTTCCTACAAATAATTTAGCCACAGGCTTCAGAAGAACGAGTCCCCTCTCAACTACGTGACTTAGTGCAACCTTGAAATGCAGTGGCAGCACCTGGCAGCCGCAGTTGGAAAGTCCTGCGGAGTGTAACTGCCGTGCCCCCTCTTGATGAGCAATCTCTCTCTGTTTCTTCTTAGTTTAGTCTAGTTTAGTAGCTCAGTGATGAAAAAGAGAGGACTCAGCTGAGACACGGAACTCGCGTTTCCTGTCAATCTCCAGACCCGTTGTGTGAGCCCACGTCTGCTGCTGATGCAGGAGCAGAGAAGGCCGACTTGTGACTTTTCCTTTGTAATACCCAGTTGTCTAAACACACTCAGACATCCGACGGTACGTGAGTAGCCAGCCATTGGGTCTTCCAGCCAAGAAGGCTGTGGCTGGGCACTGCTTGACAAAATATCTGCTTTGGATCGAAATAAAATTCAAACTGGAAACCAATACAGCTCATTGCCTACAACAAGTCTGTCCCTTAGGGTGATAATAAAACTGTCTGCTTCCTGTCACCAGCTCCCTCCTCGCCCTTCCTCTTTTTCCTTACTCTCCCTCTTGCTCTCGTTGTGTATCTCCTTTTGCAGCTAATGCTTTCTGCATCTTGAATGCTTTCTCTAGAAATGGCTTTCTATACAGATTAGCATATTATGTCTTGAATTTTGTCTTTGTACCTAAGAGAGAAGGACGTGTGTAGAGAGAGACAGGAGAACATAGAATTGTCTGACATTAGAGTATGTCCCTCTGGCCTGCGACCATTAAATACATCTGCCAGGCATGGAGAGCTCAAGATTTCTCCAAAATCTATGTCTGCTGAGCTAGTGTTAGAGTCATACATTGCAATTACGGGGAGCAGCAAATTTGAGCAGACTCTCAACCTAGGCCAGTGAAGTTCAAACGAGCTCTATGGACTGCAGTCTGCTTATAAACCACATAAAAGTTACTTTCTTTTCCTATGCCTCAGTCTCCTTGTCTATAAATTGAGATTTAAAAGAAAGAAGCTACCTCACAGAGTTGCTGAGAGGTTTGGTTGAATCAGCACCTATTCTGCAGACAGCACTTGGCTCCTTATTCACACTGGATTAGAGTTAGTTATTATTAACCAGGTTTTTCAGAGATTTCTGTTCTGTTTTACTGAAGACTAACGTAGAGTTTAGAAGAAAAAAGGGAACGTCCTCCCTCGGCACCCATAGGGGATTGGTTCAGCCATGCCCTACTCACCCAGATGTTCAAGTCCCTTAGATACAATGATGTAACAGTTAGATATAAACTATGTACATCTTCTCATAAACTTTAGGTCATCTGTACATTAGTATAACGCCTGATACAATGTAAGTACTACGTAATCATCTGTGTTGTTATTACTTAGAGAATAATGATAATAAAAAATGATCTGTACATGTTTGTACAATCACAATAGTTTTTAAAATATTTTTGATTCAAGGTTGGTTGAGTCTATGAATGCAGGTCTGAGGATACAATTGTACATTTCATATTTGGCTCTGTTATGAGTACTGATAGAGGACACAGTGACAGTCCTGCTATTTCCTGGTTTAAAATGGTACTTTTATTCAAGAACGTGTCTTTTCTTTTGGGCTGGAGTATCTGAGATTGACCTGAGGCAAGTCTTTTTGAGAGCACTGTAGCTTTAAAACTTAGATCATTTAGATTTGCAAGCATTCCCTATGATTTCGAAAGGACGAAACAGAGCAGATAATAAGGGCCTTGGCTTGTTAGTCAGGAAGTTTAAATTCTAGACTTTGTGTTAAAAAAAAACCAAAACTGTGAGATTCAGTTTCCTCATCTGAAGATTGAGGGTGTTTTGGGGTTTTTTTTTTGTATATCCTTTTATTGGTACATTTTAGGTGTACAATATAATGACATTCATCATTGGAGATAGTCACCTTTACATACTGTCTTTGTTCTTATTTTTTTCCCCTTCCCCTGCCCTCCCTTCAACCCCTCCATCTCTCCCTATGATTGAGGGTGTTTTTGCAAATAAGCTATTTTAGACCTTTTATTGGTACATTTTAGGTGTACAATATAATGACATTCATCATTGGAGATAGTCACCTTTACATACTGTCTTTGTTCTTATTTTTTCCCCCTTCCCCTGCCCTCCCTTCAACCCCTCCATCTCTCCCTATGATTGAGGGTGTTTTTGCAAATAAGCTATTTTAGAAATACTATTAGAACAGTAATTTGTAACATGTATAATTTTAAGCCCTAGGTAGGTGAAGTTAAATATAGAGGAAGTATCAGCCTAAAGTGTGGATGAGTATCTGATATTGGGATGAGAAAGGTCTTGGTAAGAAACCTGTCAAAAAGGGAGAACTTTTGAGTTGATTATCAAAATTTTCTTTAAAATTTCTACAAATACAGAATGTAAGCAAATACAAGGCAAACAACACACAATATTTCAACAGTGCAACAGGAAAAATATATATACTATATAAATAAGTCTTAAAAATCAGCCAGGGATTTAGCTCAGTGGTTTTGTCGCCTGCTACACAAGCACAAGGACCCAAGTTCGATCCCCGGTACCAAAAACAAAAAAAACAAAAAAAAAAACAGTCAAAAAGATGAAAACACTATTAAAAATAAATAAGACCCACAATGTGTGGACTTTATTGAAATCTTGATTCCAATGAGCAAACTGCAAAATAATTAGAGCTAGAAGACAACTGGAAAAAGTTTTTAAACTTTCATGAGACAGGATCTCATTTTGTAGTTCAGCCTGGCCTTGAACTCACTACACAGCTCAGGCTGGCCTTGAACTCATGGTGATCCTCCTGCCTCAGCCTCCTGGGTACTGGGATTACAGGTGTGCACCACCAGGCCCAGTTTGGAAATTTTCATTAGATATTTAGTAATAGAAAGAATTATGAGTTTGGATATTCGTGTTGTGAGGGTCCAAAAGAGTCCTTTTTAAATTTTTATTAGTACATGTAGCAGTGCGTAATGATTAAATTCATCATGGGACGTTGGTACATGCACAAAACACATCCTAATTCTTTTTGGATCTCTTTCCTCTCCCCTCCCTTCCCCCTTGCTCCACCTTTTGGTCCCCTTCCCCTTTGCAAAAGATCTCTCTCTGTTTCCTATCATCTGTCTTTTATTTTGCTCTTTAAATTATGCATACTTTGGGCTTCTCATATAAGAGAAACCATGTGATATTTAAGCTTGTGTGTTTGATTTATTTCACTTAACATTATGGTCTCAAGGTGCATCCATTATCCTACAAATGGCTTAATTTATCCTTCTTTATGGCAGAGTAGTGCTCCATTGGGTATAAATACCACATTTTCTTTATCCATTCATCTAATAGTGGACATATAGGACATTCGTTAGATGTAGGTATTATAATTGTTCCAGTATTAATATGGGTATGCATGTATCACTACAATGTGATGTCTTTCACTTAAAACAGTCCATATTTTTAAACGATGCATTCTGAGACATTCACAAATGAGATGGTATGAGGCCAGGATTTGCTTCAGAATTATAAAGGGTGGTGACGGTCGGTGGAAGCGAAGCACCTCTGGCCATGAACTGAGCATTGTTAAAGACGGGTGATGGCTCCTTGTTCTATCAATATTTGCTATTGTTTGAAATTTTTCTTGACAAAACACGTAAAGCACAACACTGTTTAGGATAATGAATACGCAATTCCAAAAAATATGTTTACGTAGACACATGACTGTATGAATTTTTTGCGTGTGCGTGTGTGTGTGTGTGTGTGTGTGTGTGTGTGTGTAGAAAGCTTATGTCTAATGGGGAAGAGAGTAAGAATGTGATTAGGTAAGAGTCCACGGGGACATCAGTTCTACTGCTCATTTTTATTTATTTATTTTTGGTACTGAGGATCAAACCCGGGACATTGTGCTTCCGAGGCAGGCAGTGACACCACTGAGCTAAATCCCTGGCCCTCATTTTTGTTTTTTAATCTGGCTAAAGCATAATGTAGTAACTGTTGTTACTCTTTATTTAATACAGTGCACCTTATTATTTCATTAAATTTTAAAACTATTGTTTGAAATGAGTTTTTTTTTTCTTTTATTCTTTGAGACAGGTCTCGCTCTGTAATTCAAGCTGGATTTGAACTCACTTTGTAGCCCAGGCTGGCCTCGAACTTGTGGCAGTCCTCCTGCCTCAGCCTCCCGAGTGTTGGGATTATAGGTGTATGCCACCACGCCCAGCTCTCAAATGTTTTTAAGTACAAAAACATGTTTTTCAATGAGAGAGAAAATAAAACCAATCATTAGCTATCAGGAAAAATATTCAAACTTGCTTCCACTAAAATGCAGATTTAAAGGATCATTTTTTCCCCCAGTAAACTGGAAAAGATTAAAACACTGAGATGGTAAAATGTTAACATCGTGATTGAGAAACTTTGGTGGAAACCGTGCCGGAGATAAAAAATTACTTCAAACTCTAGGCAATGTGGTGCACAACTCAAGACAACATGCTCCCACCCCAGGTGCGTGCTCTTCAGGACTAAGCAGAGAGAAGTGCGCTGCAGCCCCGGGGCTGGGCAGGCCTGGAGGAAGGCCCTGTGGGAGCCAGGCGCGGCCTGCTCTGCTTGGCAGGGCCAGAGGGAGCCCAGGCAGGAGAGCCGGGCCGGGCCGGGGTCAGGGCCCTGGGCCCCACAAGGCGCGCGTTTGTAGTCCCTGCCCTGGCCTGCAGACCCAGGGCCGCGGTGAGGTGGTCTCTTCGTTCCCACGGGGCACTCGGGAACCTCGGAGCAGGGGCCCGGCTTTCTGTATGTAAGAAAATAAACCCAAGTGTTAGTACTTCTCCTGCGAGTGACTTCAGGGTCCTGTGCGCGCACATTTCCGCAGCCCGGGCCCAGCTCACCCGGCCGCCCAGGAGCAGGCTGTGCTCCGGAGCCTCCCGGCCTCCGCTCTGTCAGGCCCAGGAAACTCGCTTCCTACTCCAGGAAACTTCTCCGGGACTGGGGTGCGCTAGTGGGGGAGCACCTGCTTAGCACGCAGGACCACTGGGTTTGAGCTCCAGCACCCCAAAAAAGAAAGAAAAGAGGTGGAGGGGAGAGGAAGAGAGAGGAGAAGGGAGATGGAGAAGGAAGGAAGAAGGGAGGGAGGGAGAGAAAGAAAGGAAATTTTATTCTAAGGAAAGAGAAGGCACATTTGATCTTTTCCTATTATTGGGAAAATATTGACTATAATATTCCATTCCCTTTTATATCAAGTGTTCCGTATGATTTTACAGTTCTGTGAAATATCTGTTGTCTATGATTGAATACCTTTGGCTCATGTAGAATATGAATATATAATAAACAACTTATGTTGTACAGTAGTTTGTGTTTTGCTCGTAGAATTTAATTTATCTCCAGTGGAATTCACAAAAATAGTCATGTCGGCCATTTAAATACATTCATAAGAGATCCAGCAGCTAAAAATGTCTATTGTAATGAAACAGTAAGAGGATTTACTAAAACTGTATTTATATTTGCATTCATCTTTTTGGTCCCTTGTAGATGGGGGAGGGGCCCTGTCTTTATTTTTATCTGTTAATATATTGAATTGTTTTGTATTTCTTGACCTGAAAGATGGAAATTATGGCTTTGCCTTTGACAGGAGTCAGGTCACATTCAACAAGCAGTTTCCTGTCATAGCACAGGATGAATGCATAGCGGGTCCCACAGGGAGGAGAGAGGAGGGATCATCTAAGTTAGGAAATCTGAGAGAGGCAACCTGAAGGGATAGTAGTAACATATTTGAAAGGTGTGGGAGGAATACATGTGGACATACAAAAGTACTCCCCATCTTTGTCCAGGGGAGTACCACATTCAGAACATTTTTACTGCTTGAGATTTTTAACTTTCAGAAGAACTGTTGATTACAAAAGAACTGGCCCGTTATGCTTATTCCTAAATCATCCACATTTTTTTCAAATGGCATGAGAATATTTCGTTATCAATATGGCAATAATATTCATTTCAGTAAATAGTCCTGATCATATTTCAGTAATTTCCTTTTATTTTATATTTAACATTAAAAGGTCTGTATCACATCATTTGTAGCCTCTAGGATATATTGCATAGCTGTTCTCCTTTTCTTTATTGAGACAGTGATTATAGTGTAAGAGTTCCTGGTTTTGAATCATTCATACTTTCTTGGAACAAATTATTCATATTGAGTAGTATTCTCTGACCGTCCTGCTATTCAATTTGTCCATAATTTATGTACAAAGTTTGCATCTGTATATATTGAGGAATTCGGGCTCTGTGGCATTTGCTCTTGTTGCTCTCCTGTCTGCACTCTGTGCTGGAGTTAAGGTTAAATTGATCTCATGAAATGAACCTAGGGTGTTTCTGTCTTTTTCCCTTAGGAGTTGACACAGTTAAGATTAGTATTATCTCTGCTTCAAATGTTATTATTAGCTTAAAGTCAACATGGACTTGATGCTTGTTTTTCTGATTTACTGGGGACAACCCCAGGACCTTCACACTGAGCTACATCCCCAGCCCTTTCTTAAAATTACTATTTTGTTGTGGTTTTGAGACAGGATTTTGCTAAATTCCTACATTGCCAGGCGGGACTTGAATTTGCTATCCTCTTGCCTCAACCTCCAGAGTGGAGGGATTACAGACATGTGCTACTAAAACCTGATTATTTCATCCTTTCCAAATGCATAGAGGGTTTTCTTTCTGTTTGAGTTTATATTTCTTCTTAGTCAAATATTGTAGGTGTATTAGGGTAGGTTATACTAGGCTACAGTATCGAAAACACTACATCGCAGAAGCTTAACATAATGAAAACTTTTATTTCTGGTTCACATCACAGTCTGAGATGGGTCAGGGTCATGCTCCAGCTTATAGTTATGCTATCTGGAATATGTGACTTCTAAAACCATCCTAAAGAAGACTAGAGGAATAAGCACGGCTGCGTGTGCGTGTGTGTATGTGTGTGTGTGTGTGCATGCCTGTGTCTGTCTGTCTGTCTCTGTGTTACAGGGGATTGAATCCAGGGCCTTTGCACTGAGCTACATCCTACATCCCAGCTCTTTTTTAAAATTTGTGAGACAAGGCCTAGGCTAGGCTCAAACTTACAGTCCTCCTGCCCCAGCCTCCCACAGTGCTAGGGTCACAGGTATGCGCCACCACCATGCCTGGCAAGGTCCTGAAAGAGGCTTATATCACTTGTTTTCTCACTCCTCTGGCTAGATCTGTCTCATGGTCTCAAGTTAACAAAAAAGAGTTTCTGTGTCCATAAAGAAGAAATAGTGAGCTGGGTGTGGTGGTACATGCCTGAAATCCCAGTACTCAGGAGGCTAAGGCAGGAGGATCGCCACAGGGTCAAGGCTAGCTTGGGCTACATAGTGGATTCAAGGCCAGCCTGAACTATGTATCAAGAACCTGTCCCAAAAGAAGGAGGAGAAGGAGATTAAGAAGGAGAAATAGTGAAGAAATAAAATAGCATCCCTATGCCATAGTAGTTATGTTTTGCCTAGAAATCACCAGGCTTCTCTGTGTTTTCAAATTCATTACCACGGAATTACACACAATGATTTTGACGGTTATTTTAATTTTAATTGTATCCTTATCTCTAATTATATCTTCTTTGCCATTCTCAATTTTGTATAATTTATTTTTATCTTTTTTGTCTATTCTGGCTGACACTCATCCAGTGATGTTTGCAAAAAACAAGCTTTTGTTTTTATT
The DNA here is from genome assembly GCF_000247695.1 of Heterocephalus glaber. Next base: position 4,238,525 of record NW_004624753.1, read on the forward strand.
TATTTGCACTGAGATCACAAATACCCAGTAAACACTATTGTAAGAAAATGAACTTTTGTGGCAGTAACCAAAGAGACCTCCTGCTCCCATGAAATTTGTAATCTTTCTGTTTTCTTTCAATGTACTTTGTTTCTCCTATATGATAAGTTGGGTGATTTTTCATTTAACTTTAATATTTCTTTTTTATTTTTAATAAAAGCTTCTGTTATAAAAATCCCTCCCAATTTTAATGTGTCCCCCAGGTTTAGTATTAACACTTCTCAGTTTTTCATTTGTAGATCATTTTTTCCTAGGTTTTTGATTTCCTCTTTGAGTTAGTGTTTTCTAAAACATAGCACATTTTCATTTCCATGGAGTTTGTGATGATCATCGTTTTTACATCTACATGGAATTATTATTAGAAAATGTAGCTCATAAAATCTCTGCTTTTTAGACTGTATTAATTTCTGCTTTGTGACCAAGAACTTGATTGATTTTTCTGAGTGTTGCTTGGGTTTAAGCAAAGAATATATGTTCTGTGATGTAAGACTGTGTTTTCACATAGTTTGTGGACTGCATTGTTAAAATAATCTATGTTCCCACTTGTAATTTATCTACTCAGTCTATCAAATTCTGGAAAAGATATATTGAATTCTCCCACTATATTTCTTTCAATAATGAGCAGTACTTATGGAACTGTTTTATATTTTTGATGAATTTGTTGTTTTGTGCATAAAACATTATACACACCGTATAACAGATGGCTTTCCTGCACCTGGGTGGAGCTGTCTCTCTCACCGTTAATGCCTCTCTCGTTCCATGTAGTGTCTTTGACCTTACTGATATTTTAATACTTATATTTTATTTGTTTGTATCTATTGGTGTATCTTTGCTTCAATCCTCATTTTCAGTATTCCTTTGCTACTTCCTTTTAAGCGATGATTTTATTTTAAAATCATTTTGCAACATGCCATGTTTAAAAAATTGAGAGAACTGTTATATATTGTTCTTTTCATTATGTTACATGTTTTCTACAGAGTTTATTATTCTGATACTATTATTTTGTCTCTTTATTACCTCTTCTGCCTAAATTTTTCTTTGTTGCTTTTTCAAAATTGATCATTTGGAATTTCTTCTCTATTTGAAGTTCTACTGGCAGTTAGGTGAATAGCTAAATCTTTACATGTGTATTATATCAAAATAAAATAATTCTAACAAATTCTATATACTTTCTCTCCTTTTCTTCCTTCTCCATTGAGAATTACAGTTTTTATTCTTCACTCTTGGATGCTCTAGTCTTCCTGTCTTGTAGTATTCTTATGCTTAAAGTTCAAGAATTTCAATATGTTCAGAATCTGCCTAGGCAGGCAGCAGGACACTGTCAGAGCCCACCCACCTGGTTCCCTTGCCTCAGGGGTCACCAGTGTGACAACATCTCAGCTGGTTTCCCAATGACTTGATGCAGGGGCTAGATCTAGTCTCTCACTCTAACACAGCCAGGAGTAAAAATGTGTGTGTGTGTGTGTGTGTGTGTTTCTAAACAACCTTTCCTAAAATTTGGTGCGCTCTGTTAACTTACATACTCAAGTCTCTTGCTACTCGAGCACATTTTCTCTCATAATTTATTTTTTCTTTCCAATGTGCCCGTCTGAGTTCTGGTAGGAGTGGCATATGTAGAATTACCTTATTAATTCCACCTCGAGGTTCTGTGCGCCATGATCTGACACACCTCCCTTGCAGGATTTCTGCACTGTTAATTTGCTTCTCAACGGCAAACATAGCCTTGGGTATGCTGTTCGCCTCATCAGGGCTCGGGGCCCCCTTGCCCGTGCAGGTCAGGCTGTAGGAGTGCAGAGTGCTGACAACCATCGTGTGACAATAACCACAGGAGAGTCTCTCTGTGCTGGGAATGTAAGACAGCCCCTTGCAGACCAAGGAAAGTAAAGAGAAAGCCCCAATGGCCGTCAGTTTGGAGGCGCTGGCTTCTCCCCGAGGTCCCGCGGTGTGTGATATGACGACACTGAACTCTGGACATTAGACTACCCCAGGCTGCTTGGATTAAGTGGAGTACTCTGCTCCGAAGAGGCAGGACTAGCGCCTCACTGACCACAGCTGTCGAAGGTCTGCTTTTTGCCAGTGACTATTTTGGTGACTAGGGAAATGCTGATGAAAAAGTCTCTGCTCTATTGACATTTACAACTAAAGGGGAGAGGCAGGAAATATGAACAATGTGTATTTGGAAGCGTGATAAGTCCCCAGGAGAAAAATGAACAAGGAAAGGGGAATGGACAGGTGAGATCCAGGGTGCGATTTAATTTCGGGTGGTCACGGAAAGCTTCCCGTAGCAGGATCCTGAAAGAAGTGAGCGAGTATTTCCAACATCCAGAATTCCAGTGCCTCCCAGCATGGGTACTGGAAGGAAACCAGCAAATTATGTGGCCTCCACAGGGCCGGAAGCACAGTGAGAAGGGCAGGAAGTGGCAAACGTGAGAACAGAGAAGTAGCTGTGGACAGAGCGCCCGGCCTGCTCGCTCCCTGTTCACAAAGCGTTCCTGTTGGACCCCACACAGAGAGCCCAATGAGCTGATGTAGAGTGGGCCCAAGCTTGGTATCTTTCTAAAAAGTCCCCAGACAATTCATATGCTCAGTTGGAGCTTAGATCCTCTGATGTACCATTTTGTGAAAAAGCAAAGTTTGGAATCTGTACTCTGGATGAGCTAAGAAAACACTAGAAGATTTTGAGTAAAGAATAAATGCTGTGTAAAAATACAAGCCCAGCAAAGGGTGAAAGCATTAAAGAAGGCTTTCTTTGAGGGGTAGCAGTCAGTGGAAAACCCTTATGTCAAGTGACAAAAAGTATCCCCAGTGGCCAAAGTGAGACTAGCCCAAATGTCCACCAAATGAATGGATCAGCAAAATGCAATATACGCACACAAAGGATGTTATTCTCCCTTCAAAAAGGAAGGGGGTTCTGACACAAGATCCAGCACGGGTGAACACTGAAACATTAGGCCAAGTGAAGTAAGATGGACACAACAGGACAGAAATTGTGTGATCTCACTTACACGAAGTTCCTAGAATAGTCACAGAGGTGGAATGCAGAGTAGCAGCTACCAGGGCCCAGGGGAGTGGCGAGGGACAGTCATTGTTCAATGGGCACAGAGCTTCAGATTGCAAGGGAGAACACAATGTAGAGATGGATTATGGTGAGGGTCGCACAATGGTGTGAATGTGCAGAATTGTACACCTAAAAATGGATAAAATGGCGAATTTTGTTTACATATACATAAATATACTATATTTATTTCTTCATATGTAAGTAGCATACACTTTATACATATACATTTCCCATATATGAAATTCACAGAGTACAAGGAGTTTTTCTGTACTTTTTGTTTTAATTTTGCTGCAAACCTAAAACTACTTTAAAAAAATAAGTCTTTCAAATAAAAAGAGAATGTGTTTAATTAAGTTGGTGCTGGCCAAAGGTGTGCAGCCAAGAGCCAGAGGACAGAGGCATGCAAGGGGAAGCCCAGGCTTTCTAAAACAGTGAACCTGGCAAGAGGAGGCGCGAGGGAATGTAATCGCACTGCCTGGCACAGGTGGGAGGAGGGTGTAGCAGATCCCTGGTGTGAGTGAGAAGGAGAACGGGGTGGAGCGAGGCTGCCTCACCCTGGCTGCCTTCATGAGGATGCTGGGTGCTGGGTGCTCGGTGTCTGCTGCACGAGGCCTGGCAGCTGCTCCTGGAAGCTGCTCTTCCACTGGAGGCCCCTGCGGTCCCTGAGGGGAGCAGAGCCGCAGCCTTGCAGGCTGCGTACAGCACCCTCATCCCCCTTCGGCCAGACTCCCTTCCCTTCCCATCAGCCTGACCCCAGCGCTGTCAACCGACCTCCTCCAGCATGGGTAAGTGTCCTGGGGCCCGGAAGGTCCAGACACACATTCTTGCCCACCACTGCTGAAAAGGCAGTTTGTTCCCGGGGCACCACTGTTGTCATCTGTTGCTCTGCCACTTTGGGCTGCTGTAGCTGTGGCTTCTCCAAGTCTTCATGCTCCTGACTTCCAGAGGCACAGGCCAAGTTCTTTGAGTGGTGGCCTTGAAGGCCCTGTCCACCCTGACCTAAGACGGGGGAGTGACAAGACACTACTCCTCTCCTGTCAGAGAAACCCCAAAATACCCGCCTCACTCTCCTCAATAAGCTGATGCATTCAAGTGCCTAGTGGGTAGGGGTTTAAGTAATCAGAGTGTGGGGGGTCCTCTAGCACTTCTTAAAACACCAGGAGTTTGGGAAACTGCTGCTTTGTTACTCATCTTTGTGCCTCAGCCCAAACAAAGACTTAAAAATCCAGGGCCAGGGATTTAGCTCAGTGGTTCTACTGCCTGCCTTGCAAGCACAAGGTCCCAAGTTCGATCCCCAGTACCAAAAAGAAAAAAAATCCAGTTAACCTGTTAACATGAATTCTCTCCACATTAAGTATAATATATTATTCTTGTACTATATGTACTATATTAATATTATACTTTTACATAGTACTATGTGTAGTAATATATAGTTTTTGAAATCTTAACCTAAGCAGTGTAATTTCCATCACTTTACTATAATTGCTTGCTTCCCCCTCCAATAGTTTTTGTTTCTTAGTAAATGATTAAAAATTTAGAAAACTAACAGAGACCACTAATCATTTCATTCCAAAAAAAAAAAAAACAAAAAACAAAAAAAACCCCAAAGGCCTCTTTCTGTCTAGGTCGACAAATCATTCAAGAACTCTCCACTCTCCATTGTATGAGTAAGAAAATGCATTGGTAAATACAAACATAAAGCATAATCCAATCTTGCTTAACTGGAACATTTTAAATGAACTACTTCACTAAATTGTATTTTCAGGTCAAGCAGCAACCTTTTTCTGGTTCAGAGTTTGTTAAATAACTTCTTTAAAATTTTTAGCTGCCTTAAATTCCCTTTGGAATTAGGCGGTATATCTGTGGAATCAAATTAAAATGTTTCTGCCTAAGTAGAGATTATGGGAAAGTTACTTTAATATTTGAGAATCATAGGAAATGTCAGGTAGCTCTTGTGCCTCTGAGCTTCCTCTTCTGGCTTTAAGAGGTGTGATAACGAAAATATAGTGAATGTTTCAACATTTTTTCAAAAATTATAATAATACATTGATTGCCATTAATCTCCCTCAAAATACTCCCTCTGGTTAGGAAATACTTATCCCAACCTTCTTGACACTTTCTGAAACAGTTCTGGAAGACCTCTTTCCTAAGTGTCTTTAGTTGCACTGTCATAGCTGCCTTGATATCAAAATGTTTACCTTTCATGGTCATTTTGACTTTGGGGGAGAGCCAGAAGGTGCACAATGCAAGATCTAGTGAAGAAGGTGGATAAAGCCACAATGTTTTTTATAAGTTGACCTTCCCGTTATATGGCACTTGGCTTCAGCATTCCTATATTTTGACTACACCTCCTGAAGGCACTCATAGAAGAGAACTTCCAGAATGGCTTCTTAAAATTCCTGCAAGAGTGGGGAGATAAGTGTGTTCGAAGCAAGGGGGAGAAGTATTTTGAGGGCAATTAATGATAATGTATCTTTTACTGACACATAGACAGGTCCCTACATACATATGACTTACCAAAGATGAACCAAGAAGATATAAAAATTCTAAACAACCCAATATCAGTTAATGAAGTTGAAAATGTAATTAAAAACTTACCAACAAAAAAAGTCCAGGTCCTGATGGGTTCACTGCTGAATTCTATAAGAAATTTAGAGAAGACCTAATGCTGCTACTTCTCAAATTCTTTAATGAAATTGAAAGTGAAGCAATACCCCCAAATTCATTCTTGGAAGCAAGCATCGCATTGAATCCATAACCAGAGAAGGATCCAACCACAAACGAGAACTATAGGCCTATCTCCATAAGATACTGGCAAACAGAATGCAGCAGCTCATCAAGAAGATCATACACCCTAACCAAGTGAGATTCATCCCAGGGATACAAGGATGGTTCAACACATGCAAATCAATAAATGTAACACACTATATTAATAGAGCCAAGGGCAAAAACCATATGATCATCTCAATAGATGTAGAAAAAGTGTTTGACAAAGTCCAACACCCATTCATGATAAAAACAAACCTAGAGAAAAGTCAGAATAGATGGTCTTTATCTCAATCTGATAAAAGCCATCTATGACAAACCAACAGCCAACATTGTACTAAATAGGCAAAAACTGAAAATTTTCATTCTAAAATCAGGAACAAGGATGTCCACTATCACCCTCTTGTTCAATATAGTTCTGAATTTTTAAAAATTTGAACATATACCACATTCTGTATTTCACTCACTCCTTGTATTACACACCTTTGGGTTTATGGAGACCCATACCATATAGGAAAGTAAGACAGTGGGACCCAGGGGAGCACCAAACCTGAGCAGCTAGGACTCCAGTCATTAGGCTTCAGCCAGGGCCTGCTTTGGGCATAGGACTGTAGAGAACCCAACTGGGCCCTCCCTCATGAGGGACACCTGGACAGGGTCAATTGGCGTAATAACATTCTGCATAATAACTTGTTTATGATCCTGTATTTTTCTCTTGACCTATTTCATGCAGTAGCTGGGCTTTTTAATTCCTTGACAAGGAATTTTAGTAGACAATGCTGAAGCCAACAACTTTTTGGTAATTCCCATTGAAGAGACTTTTGGGGTGGGTTGGAGGGGAGAGAGAGGGCTCCTAAGAGGCTGCGTGGGATGCAAGGCATTTCTATAGATTGTGATGGGGCCCTGGGTGTCTGGCAGTTGCCCAGAGGAGCAGATGGTCTGGGAAGGCATAGCTGTGTGGTGTGCCTAGGGAGGAGGGACTCCAGGCAAGGGCGTCTGCCTGGGCTAACATGCCTGGACCTGCTCCATGATGATAGTTGCTCTTGAACAGGATGTGACCATATAAACAGGAATAATGTATATATTGAAAAAAACCAATACAGTCTAACGACATGGGGGGAGACTTTTTAATATGCCTTGGTGCCACCTACAATCCCAAATCTTTGTACCATTTAGAGTACGAGTGTGCACAGTCAGAAACAACAACCAGAGAGAGTATGCCCAGTAGGGGAGATGTTTGGAGTCAGAATTAAATAAGTGAGAACTTCATAATGGAACACACTGAGTATTTGGGCTGAGATTCTTTTCATCAATGATTCTAAGTTCAATGGACTCAAGGTCCATGGTTGCTTTTATTCACCACTGAGTGCCAAGTGCTTGGAACCTGGAAGGTGCACAGTAAAACAGAAATACACCAAGTCCCCATTAAAATATGTCATTGACTAGCACTAAATAAGAGAACTATTCATTTTTTAAATTTGAATTTCTTATCTCTAAAATGTTGAAAAGAAGTTTTATCTCACAAGGTTGTCATAGGGATTAAATGAAAAACAAAAAGCAAAAAAAAAATGGTTATTAGTCAGACCAGGCAAGTTTTGTTCCTTCCAGTATGCTTTCTTTGATACCTTTAAGTGTTTGCCTTGGCCATGGCTCCCTTCAAAGTCTTCCCAGTTGTAATAAAACACCACAGATTTATGAGCACTAAGTTGTCTTTTTCTAAGTTTCCCCAGAAACCATAACTACTGCAGGCAAGGTTCTGAGGTGGGTGCCCATGTCAAAGATGGCCATCTACCCATGTGACTAGATGGCTGTTGGTGGTACATGAGGTGACCAGAACTGTATCTGGCCCCAGCAGGGGTGCCTTCTACTGGCTGGTGACCAACTAAGCCAGCGGTGGTGAACCTAGGCACACATGCTACAGCGGGCATGCAGAGCCCTCTCTGTTGGCATGGGAGCCAAGTGCCCCCAGTGAACCAAGTTGTCTCAGCATTGCTCTAGCAGTTGAGAGTTCAGGTTTAATTGCAGTGTTGGCACTTTGCAATAAATAACTGGGGTTTTGGGCTGCAGTTTGGGCACTCCGACTCTAAAAGTTTCACCATCACTGAACTAAGCCAATTAGAATTCTGACTTGGGGATTTTAGATACAAAGTAACATAGAGTCACCAGTCAGTAAGGGGAGCAGAAATTCATCCATTCACTTATTTAATATTTATGGAACTTATACAGTAAAACCTTGGTTGGCAAGCATAATTCATTCTGGAAACATGCTTGTAATCCAAAGCACTTATATATCAAAACAAATTTCCCCATAAGAGATGATGGAAATTCAGATGATTCATTCTACAACCCAAAACTATTCATTAACTAGGTTATTATATTGTAATTTAATACAAAATAATACAGGAAAATAAAGAAATTAAACTACACATACCTTTGAAAATTTTCATGGCTGGTGTGAGAGACAAGAGAGAGGAAGGATATTATGTAGGACAGTTTTCACTATCACTGGTGGAGCTGCTGCTCTCTATTGGCTCAATGGAATCTTTTCTTTTCCATGAAATTTTAACAAGGAACCTATCAAATGATACTTGCTTTTGCCTCCTTTTGAAGATATTGTGGAAATGTGACATTGCATTGTCATTAGATAGGCTCATTGCTTGTATGGCTACAGCCTAATTTAGGTGGTGCTTTTCTACAAAATTTTGCACTGTTTCCCACATTTTACCTATTTCCCTAATCTCATTTGAAGTGAGGGATTCCTCCACCTTTTTTGTCTCCAGACAAAATCTTCTCTATAACCTCATGCTGTTGGAAGATGATCACCCACAATCCTGCAGTGAAGGAGAGAGAGAGAGAGAGGCCTCATTGGCTTAATTGTGATCATGTGACATTCAGTACCACATACTACTCATATTGCAAGACATTGCTCATTTATCAAGTTAAAATTTATTAAAAGTATTTGCTTATCTTGTGGAACACTCACAGAACAGATTACTTACAATCCAACATTTTACTCTATATTTATGGAGTATTTTCCAAATGCTCTTTTACATGATGATAAATAGCCAATGAACAAAACAAATCTAGTACTCACATTTTGGTGCAAGAGGCAAACAATACTGTTATGTTATGGTTTAAATATAAAATGTTTCCCCCACAGTCTTGTGTTCAGAGGTAGGGCTTTTGGAAGGTGATTGGATCAAGGAAGGCTATACTTATCAGTGGATTAGTCCACCAGTGAGTTCATAACTGAGTGCTGAAGAGGCTGGAAGAGGTGGGTCCCTGGATGTGACCTGGCAGAGTGTATTCTTGTCCCCAGCTCCTCCCTTCTCTCTATGCTTCTTGGCCACCATGCAGTGAGCAGCTTTCCTCTCCTATCCCATTCTGCCGTGTCATTTCTGCCTTGGAGCCAGCCAGCCATGAACTGAACCCACTGAAATTGTGAGGCCAAATAAATCTCTCCTCCTTGAAGTTGTCCCAGAAGTTGGAAAGCTGAGTAATACAAATACATGCTATATTTAAATGATGTGAAGACATGTATTTTTTTCATATTTTCAGATCTCTAAAAAAGGGAATGCATCTGATAGTCAGTGGTATCTCACAGGCACATTTGTTCAGGCATCTTCATAGAGTCAGTTCCTATAAAAACTTACTCATAACTGTTTATAACTGTAAACACAAATTGTCAGTACCACATTTGTGGAGCTAAAGTACTATTTGCACTGTCTTCAAAAGATGATATTATTATATGGCTGAGAAAGAAAAGCTATTATGTAGAACTAGCCAGGCTCAGAACTAGAGAAATGGGACATAAATTTGATATTAGAAAAGTGAGTACCACCATATGAAGATTGACCACAATTTCATATCTCTTCCTTTATGGGTTCTAAGAAAAGCAGGTAACCACAAGTAGATGAAGCTTCATTCCATTTTAGTTGTGAGATATTATACTGGAAAACACGGATACTGACAACTATTAATTGAAGAGTGAACAAGAAGATTAAATTCTAAATGTAAAGAGGCTTTCTGTATAACTTCCTTGATTTATTTATGGTTTCCTTGCTCTGTGTGAAGGTTACATATGGCACACCCCATAACCCCAGCACTCTGGGAGGCTGAGGACAAAGGGTCACAAGTTTGAGTTTTCTCTGTGCAGCTTAGTGCGACCCTGTCTCAAAGTAAAAAATAAGAAAGCCTGGGGTTGTTGCTCAGTAGGAGAGCACCCCTGGATTCAATCCTCAGTACCATGGGGGTGAAGGGAAGCCACCTGTCTGAAGAAGTCTAGAAGAGTTATTTCAATGTGTATAAAATAAAAATTCTGAAGGATAAAATGACATCAGTTTTATTTGTTAGTGTTTCTCTTTCTTGATTATTGGCTAAAATAACAGTGGATGTCTCAACTGAGAACATATCAGAGTTTATGAAATTCAGTCTTTTTATAATGTCAGTGCTAAGTGCCATAAAGAAAATAAAACAGGTAGGGGGAAAGTAGTGAACAGATTATGCTATTTTGGGATGTGCTGTTCAGAGAAAGCCTTTCTGCTCAAGAAGGATGTGAGCAGAAGATGCAAACAACTGAGAAAGTGAGCATGCAGATTTCTAGGGGAAGGCTTTCCCACATGGGAGGAAGTACAAAGGCAGAACTTCTGCAAAGACAGCACGTGTGCAGAGTGCTGGAGGAGTAAGTTTCCCGTGGCTGGAATGTGGATAGCCAGCAAGGGAGAAGTGGATAGTAACTGGGGTCAGATGGGATACAAGATAAGGAAGACCTAGAGGACCATGGCAAGGATCTGGGCTTTTGTCCTTCATGTGATGGAAAGTCATGGAGGACTTTTTAAATGTGGGATGCTCCACAAAGAATAATGCAGGAGGCTATGCCAGTAATCCACAGAAAATATGATGGTCACTTGTGCAAGAAGGTTAGTGGTGGAGGTAGAGACTGGATTTTGAGTACATTTTGGAGGCAGCATTCATAAGAGTTACTGATGAGTTGCATATGGAGATGAGAGAAAAAGAAAGATGGTCCCCAACTTAAAATGTGATGCCATTTAATGAAGTAGCAAAAACTCTAGGAGAATCAGGATTGGTAGAGGTTAAGAAAGGGGAATAATTAAATTAAGAATTTTATTTTGGATTGGTTAATTTTAAGCATCTAATAGGAAAAGGTGAATACAGTCACCTTTCTAAGGCGTGGGCTGTAGAAATACATTTAGGAGTCATCGGAGCATGGATGGGACTTGAAGTCATCAGATAGAATGAGATCACTGTAGGATTCAGTGAGAAAGACTTAACATGTGAAGGTAGCCAGTGAATTGGGGAAAATTAGGAGGATTGGGAAGCCAAGTGAAGAAAGGGTTTCAAAAAGGGAGGCCAGAGAGCTGTGTCAAATGTTGCTGAAAAGTCAATCAAGATGACCATGGGATTAAGTGATGTGAAGATCACCGATGGCATCGATAGGCAGAGACACAACCTGACTAGAGTAGACTCAAGAGCAAATGGAAGGTGGAGAAGATGAGGTTGAGGAAAGATTGTAGGTGACTTTTTCTAGGGGAAAGAGAAAAAAGTCAGATGCTGGACAGAAATGTAAAGTCAACAGATTTTTCCTATTTTTTTTAATTATAGGAATTAATATTAGGAATTATATTAGAAAATATTGGAAGTAATGATCCAGGTGAGAAAACAAATTTAAAAGAAAGACATCCAAGAGTGGGCAAAAAAAGATGGGATCCACGTCCAAGTGGAACATTTGGGTAGGAATCTTAGCGTATGATTGTGATCCAGGCCCAGGCAATACTGGAAGACAACTTTCCATGGGCTTCTGCAACTGCAAATCTGCAAGTAGAGGCAGTGATTCCTTTTATTTTCTACTATCTTTTTAAGGATGTTGGTATGATGAACAACTTTAGAAGATGGAGATATTATCTCCCTCTGGAACGTGGTGGGGCCTGCTCGCTCCACATCATAAAAAAATATGCGTTCCCGACTCAGGGTTCATCTCCTGAACACGACCTTTGTCACTTACACAGGGCTTCGTCTAGACTCATCTTTGAAGAACACGGGAGTAGTATATATGCTGCTGCTCATGTTCTTTCTGTGCAAAAGGGAGCCCAGAGTCTTGTGTATTCTGCTGGCATTTGTGAAACTGGTACACTCACTTCTTAGCTTGAAAGCATGAAGTCACTCACAGGTGTGGATGTAACACAGCTAGGTCATATTTGCCATGCATACGAGTATTTTTGTGATAAATATAGAGTCCCAACAGTCTCTGTCGTCATTCATTTTTCTCTTGCCACTTCCAGCCCCGAGGATGGAAAAAGAGGAGGGACACAATACCAGACTTAACTAGGGGTTGGGTTTCATCCAAGTTGACAATGCTGAAGGCATGTCCTGGAGACCTCGAAGAATTACTGAAATACTATACCAAGGGTGTGATAAGGAAGAAGAGTAGCTTAACTGTTACATACTTGAAATTGAAATTTTGGAAGTGACATTATTAGAGATTGGTCTCTGGATGGGTACTCATATCATCAAGAGTGAAGGCCAAGGCAGTGGTAGAGAGAAAGGCAGTGAATCTGAGCCAAAACCTCTAATGAGCAAGGGGACAGTAAGGAGATGGCACAGTCCATTCAGGGGAGCTGCCAGCCATGCAGTGTGTGCCTTCACAGAACCAGCAAATAACCCCCTCGACAAATAAAACCTTTTGCTCAAACCAGGCTTGGAAAGTGGTTTCTATCTCTGCAAACTGAAAAATTGCACCCTTCTCATGTTCAAAGCCACAGTTCACTGTACAACAGAGGGAAGGGGCATGAGTTCTCCAAAACATGCTATTTGGAGAAAAGATTTTTTGTATTTGTTTTAAGGGAGAGGATGCGTTTGATTTTGTTTCTTCCTAGGAATGGCAATGGGAAGCATGGACAAAGATCTCTACTCTACCTCAAGGACAAACGGTCTTTGGATACAAGAAATAACTGTCATCACTTTTCAAGACTGGGGGGAAGCAGAACCTTCAGAGGAGAGTTCAAAGATGGGAAGATGAACTAACTGCAAGTAACCTGGGGTAAGAGGGCAGCTGTACCTGGGCGAGGTGGAGGCCTGGGCACAATTAGAGAGGATGCACAGGTAAGAATCCCAGAGAATTCCAGCCAGTTCGACTGGTGTGGCATCAGAATGAGTTCCCAGCCACCCCGTCAGCCATGCCCCTGTGTCTCAGCCATAATGGACGGGAGCTCTTCCGTGCACGTCTGTCTCAACCAAGGAGAGCTACTGCCGCTTATCTCCGATGTTCCTGTATTCCCTTCTTGCTTGTCACTTGAACCTGCTAAATTAATAATTCTTTATATTGAACTTTCCCTGTTCAGATAATTGTGTGGTCTCTAATAGTCTCCTGGTTGGACTCAGAAATGACACCTGCCCAAATTAGTCTCCAAAATGATTGCACCAATTGACTATTTGATCCCAGCAATGTGTGAGGATATTTATTTCCTTGACCTCTTGAATTGGAAGATTTTTAATGATTCCCCATTCAATGAATATGAAATTTCATCTCCTGGAAGTTTTACTATGTTTTTTCCTGATCCCCTTTTGACCAGTGTTCTAATGTAGAGTCTGTGAAGCCAGGGTCTGAATCCTCTAAGTTTTACCAGATCCCTCCCTACTCACCATGCTACACATGAGCTGCTTTCTCCATAAACTAGAGATTCCAGGCAAATCTGACTCCATGTCAGAGTCTCTCAGATCCCTATGACCTACATTTTAAAAACTTCAGTTTTACCCACTGCTAACCTTTCCTCCTACTTCCTTTAGCACATATACTCTCTCTATATGTGCACATATACATGTACTACAGAGGCAAATATATGAATATACACATACATATTTCATTAACATTTTAGAACTACTCGAGAGTAAGAAACAGATATGTCGCTTTACTCCTAGATATTTCATTGTGCGTAACTTAAGAACTAGGACAACATCTCCTATGATCATAGTGTAGTACATTTGTAAAATTGAGGAAATGTAACTAACTTTATTGTGCATGTACAGTCAGTATTTAAATTGTCCCATTCTCTGCTAACCCAAGAGCTCATGTAAGATCACGAATTACATTTAATCATCATGCCTCTTTACTCAGCTTCTCTTTGTATTTCATGACATTGATATTTTTGAAGAATACAGAAGAGTGTTTTATATATTGTTCTTCAACTTGAATATGACTGATGTTTCCTTATTATCAGATACAAGTTATACACTTTTGGCAGAAATGTCACAGAAATGATACTGTGTTCTTTTCCATGCCTTCTAGCATAAGGTACATGATGTCAATTTGTCTCAATATTGCTGATGTTGACTTTGATCTCTTAAGGGAACATCTGTCAGTTTCTTCATATGAATGTATCATTTCCTCCCTTCATAATTAATAAGTGACATAATCAATAAGAAATGTTTGGGGACTATGGACTTATTCTATTCCTCCTCTTCCCCAACATCACTTCTTATATATCCCTTCTCTGACAGTAAGAATCTTGGTTCCCAAAACAAAACCAAGGTATTTATTCATTAGCTCTATCTTATAAATAAAGGCAAGATAGTTTTAGAATTACCACACTAATGCCACCAACAGCAATCACTAATTACGGAGGAAAGTTCAAGAATTCTTTTCAGTTCTTTTCCCCCTAGACTGTCTCTTACTGAAAGTACAAAAAGCACTATACTCAAAGTTTGTTGCTGTGTTTTTCCTGTGTCAGGTTGTGTTTTTGCTCTGTGATTATTTTCTGTATGGTAAACACATCTGATTTGATATGTTTTTTCTCATACATATCGTAGTATACCATGTAAATTCTTTTGCGTTTTACACTTGTCATTTAACTACATCTCATAGAAAGCTTTTTTCTGGTTCCTAGAGATCTCATGATTGTTTCCATGGCCTCGTAACTCTCACTGCCACTGTGTGGGTACATATGATAGTTTAGTCAACCTGTGTCCTATGTATAGGCATTGAGATCCTTTTAATGCTTTTAAAATACAGATAATACCAATAAATAATGTACATATGAATTTTTTTGAAGTACAACTTTCAGATAAATTCCTAGAAATGGTATTTTTGTATTAAAGCATTAATTCATAAGTAGCTTTAAAAGATGTAGCTGAAAGTATGGATAGTCCTCAAAAACTAAAACTAGAAATTCCATTTGACCCAGCAATTTCCCTTCTAAGTATTTTCCTGAGTTAAAGACATTGTGTCACAGTGATACATATATACCCATGCTTGTGTAAACACAATTCACAGTAGCTAAATCTTGGAAGCAGCCTATATGTCTGTCAACAGATGAATGGATAAAAATTGTGATATTTATACACGGTGGAGCACTACTCTGCTGTAAAGAAGGATAAACTTCAGTCATTTGTAAGAAAATGGATGCACCTTGAGTCTGTAATGTTAAATGAAAGAAATCAGGCATACAAGCCTTAATACTGCTTGGTTTCTCTTACATGAGAAACTCAATGTATAAATAAAAAGCAAAATAAAAGATAGCTAATGGGAAAATATAAGATAGATCTTTTGCAAATGGAAAGGGTCCCGACATGGAGGGAGGGAGACAGGGTTAAAAAAGAAAGGGATCAAGACGTGTTATATACGTGTACCAACGTCCCACAAAGAGTCTGATTATTATGTACTACAAACACATGTGAATAAAAAAATATTTTAAGGCAAAAATGAGAGAAAAATATAGCTGAATTCTCTTGTACCGTTTGGCACTTCCATGAGCAATTAATACACATGTTCTCATCCAGCATTTGAGTCAGTTCCTCTCCCTTCACATGAACAAGCCAACCTATTAAAGAAGGCCCAGAAAGGAAGGAAGGAAGGAAGGAAGGAAGGAAAGAAAGAAGCTCAGACTTTTCCAACCATTAATCTCCACTTCGTGTGATGAGGAGTGAATGGACAGGAAAAGGTGACAAACCAGACCAATGTATTTGTTTAGCAAAATACAAATGTGACATTTGCCACCTGTTGGATAGGAGAATTTTTCAACAGTTTCAGGCCAATGGTTGTTTTCAGGAAAGGGATGCGAGGACCCAGATAGCAGTTAGGGACCAGGTTACTGAGATTGACTCAGATCAGATGGGAATGACTAAAGAGCCCAGACAAAATGCCAAAAAAAATCTTAAAACTATAGATGGGATGATAGGACAGAAAAGATTTCTAGGCGAAAAATGAAAGAAAGTAGAACCCAGATAAATCTGTTAGCTCAAATGTGCCTTTTTCTGAGAATGCTTTCTGCTATCTGAAAGACAGCATCTTAGTTTGACACCTCACAGGACGAGGGGCACAGAAATCAGAACCTGTAACTCATCCGAGATAGACGCTCTGCCTACAGTAAGCTAGCACTGCAATGCGCTATATCATCAAGGTTGGGTGAATCAAAGTTAAAACAAAACAGAACTGTGAAGAGGAATTAAAACCCAAGTTCACATTACCTGGATTGGTTTAATGCAGTCCAGTCAGGCGGTGCCCCCAAGTGTCTGCAGAAGCAAATGTAAACCCTTTCCAGAAGGAGGTACCCTCATCACAGACCTCACACTACTGCCACAAAAATTTTGCAAGAGTCATGTCCAACATAAAGAGGCAAATAAGCAAAGGAAACTGACAGATCCAACAGAAGCCGCATGCAACAGAAACAGATCCACAAAGATTTCGGGTCACACATAACATAAAACAGCAGCTCTCGCTGTGATTAAAGAAATGAAATAAGTTGAAGATATTTGTGCAGTGCAGGAAGGTATAGGTCATATTGCAGGTTCAAAAAGGACCAAATAGAACTTCTGTAAATAAAGAATAAGCAAAATTAAAACTTAATAGACAATTATCTCACATCATATGCAAAGATTAACTCAAGGTGGATCATAAATCTATGCACACAGGCAAAATTTTCTTAGGTCAAAGAAAACAATAAATGTAAAAGAAAAATTGACCAAATTTTAAGTTACTGTTTATCAAAAAACATTATTAATGAACTGAATAGGCAAGCCAAAAACTGTTAGAAAATATTTGTAAAGCATATAAAGGATTGACAAAGCATATAAAGATTTGACAAACAATAAAAAGATAATAAGCTCAAATAATAATAAAAAGATAATTTAGAACATGGGCAAAGAGTTTGCAGCAGTGTAATAGAAAATAGATGAATGGGTAACAATTTAGAATTCTACACCAACCAAAAATATATCTACACTGAAGGAAACCCTTATCTGTACAAAGGAATGAAAAGTAATAGAAATTGTAAATACATTAATACATAGAAAAGACTTTTTCTGCCAGCTGTGGTAGCACATGCCTATAATCCCAGTACTAGAGAGGCTAAGAAAGGAAGCTCAGGAATTTGAGGCCAGCCTGGGTTACATAGTGAGTTTGAGGTTAGCCCAGGCTGCGTAGTGCAACTCTGAAAACAAAACAAAACACAAAGACTTTTTCTAAATTTTAAATATGTTAAAATGATAATTAGTTGAGATGAAAATAATAATGCATTATGAAGTTTCAAACATAGGTAAAACATAAGTGTGTGATGATAATTTAAAAGGACAGAAGGGAAAATTGAAGTACACTGTTTTATGTTATTACATTAAAGTTTAAAAGGTATACTTTTTGGAGAGAGACTTTAAAAAGATGCTAATCATGGTCCATTGAAAAAATCTTGAAAAATAAAGATGTATAGGTAATAGGTCAATAGTGGAAATAGAAAAGAATAATAGAAATGCAAAAGGAAGAAGGAAAGGAATGAAAAAGGGAAAGAACAGAAGAGCCAATGGGAACCAAAACACTCACATGATTGCAGAATTAAATCCTATTCTTGTGTTGTTAACTAAATGTAAATGGGCTAAGCACTCCAATTAAGACGCAGAAACTGTAAGACTGGGTAGAAAACAAAACCTAGTTATATGTTATGTATAAAAGAACACATGTTACATGCAAAGACACAAGTTACAAGCAAAAAAGTATATGATGTATACGTTAATCATAAGAAAGTTGAACTAGCACTACTATCAGCAAAAAGTAGATTGGAAGACAAAGAATATTACCAGAAATAAAGAACATTTCAAAATAATTAAAAGATTATGTTACTAAAAAAACTCAGCTGTTTAGGTACCTAATATAAATCTTAAATATATGAAGCCAAGACTGATATATATGAAAAGATAAATACTCTTGTCTCAGTAATTGATAAATCAAGCAAAAAGAAATTTAGCAGGAATTCAGAATAGCTAAATGTTATTATCAACCTACTTGACCTAATTGATATGTAGAGAACACTATATCAAACCAAATCAGGATACACATTCTTCTCTAATACACATGAAACACCAAAATAGACCATGTAGAAGCCCAAAATTAAACCTTTTGGCATTTGAGTAGAAACATATATGCAGTGTTCTCTCTCTCCTTATCAAAGTTTTTATTTTTTGCAGTTTTAGTTACCCCTGGCCAACTGTGGTCTGAAAATATGTATGGAAAATTCCAAGAATAAACAATTCACATATTTTAAATTGTGTACTGTTGTGAGTAGTATGATGAAATCTCCCACCATTCTGTGCCATCCTTCCCAGAATCTGAATCATTTATTAGTCCAGTGTATCCACATTATATATGCTACCCACTAGTTAGTCGTTTAAAGATGTCTCAGTTTTCAGATCAGTTGTCAAGGTATTGCAATGCTTTATGAAAGCAGCCCTTATTTTACTTGATAATGGTCCAAAAATGTAAAATCAGTGATGCCGGCAATTCAGACTTGCCAAAGAGAACCATAAAGTGTTTCCTTTAAGTAAAAAAGTCAAAGCTCTCCATTTGCTAAGGAAAGAAAACATTTTCATGCTGAGGTCACTAAGGTCTATCCTCAGAATGGATTTTCTATCCATGAAATTGTGAAAAAGGAAATCTGGGCTAGTTTTGTAATCATATTTTAAATTACAAGTTATGGCCATAGTGCATGATAAATGCTTCAGGTAAAAAAGGCATTATGTGTAGAGAGTTTAGCAATATCTGCAGGTTCAGGTATCCATGGGGAATCTTGGAAAATATCCCTCAAAGGTAAAAGGGAGAGGGACTTCTTTATTGAATATGTTTGCTAATGATGAGATTAAGTTAAAGAATACTAACAGAAATACACAGAAAATTCCAGTTATTTGGAAATTTAAAACTCATGAATATATAACCCATGTTCAAAAATAAATTACAAGATGAATTAAAACATATTTGAACTGACTAAGTATGTAAATGCAACAAAATCTACATAGTACAGCTAACCCCATGCTGTAAGAAGAGAAATAATTTTAAATGCTCACTCAAGAAAAAGACACTAAAATTTATTAAATAAACTTCTATACTAGAAAAAATATGAGCTGATTAAGTAAAAAAGTAAAATACCAAGAAAGAAAAAGTAAGAAGCAGATGCCAATGAAGGTGAAAAAGATAAAACTTCAAAGAAAATTAGTGAATCAAAAATCCCTGGCCCATAAGATCAATAAAATTTGTAACTACTATCTTGGCTGAGCAAGAATACATGAGAAATTAAGATTACTAATATCAGAAATACAAGAGGAAAAATCATTAGAGAACCTACAGATTTGACAATAATCATAAGGCCAGGCATGGTGGCACATACCTATAATCCTAGCACTCTGGAAGCAGAGGCCGGAGGATCGCCAGAGTTCGAGGCCAGCCTGTGCCACATATATGAGTTCAGGCCCAACCTGAATTACAAAGTGAGACCCTGTCTCAAAGCAACAAACAAACAAACAGAATCGTAAGGAAATATTAAGACCTAAGACCAAACTGAGGAGAATAAATTTGATAATTAGATAAAATGAACAAATTCTAGTACTAAATTCGATTCAAGAATAAACAGAAGTTCTAACTATCACAGTATTTGTTAAGAAATTGAACATTTAAATTTCATATTTCCACAAAAAAAGTCTCTGGCATAGATAGCTTCACTGGTAGTCTACCAAACTAAAATAATAACAACTATAATGACAGAAAATTAATAACATAATTCTAGATAAATTCACTTAGCAGAAGAGGAAGGAACACATCCTGACTCAGATTATGAGAACATCATTGTCCCGAATCCAAGCCAGAAAAAAATATTACCAGAAAGCAAAACTAAACATAAACCAAAAATTAGTCTTTAATAAAATATTACCACATCAAAAAGTGGTACAGGGGGACTGGGGATTTAGCTCAGTGGTTCCAGCGCCTGCCGTGCAAGCACAAGGTCCCGAGTTCAATCCCCAGAACCAAAAAAAAAGTGGTACAGGGCTGGGGATTTAGCTCAGTGGTTCCAGCGCCTGCCGCGCAAGCGCAAGGTCCTGAGTTCGATCCTCATTACCAAAAAAAAAGTGATACAGCCAGGCGTCATGGCAAATATCTGTAATCTCAGCACTCTGGAGGCTGAGGCAGGAGGATCACTGCAAGTTCAAGGCCAGCCTGGGCTACACGGAGAGTTCAAGACCAGCCTGAACAACATAGTAAGACCCTGTCTCAAAACACCAAAAAAAAATTTTTTTTAATGATACAAAAAATAATGATGCATTGTGACAAGTTAGGATTTATATCAAGAATGTAAGCCTGGTTTAATATTTATAAAACCAGTCAAGATAATTTTCCATATTAACAGAATAAATTAGAAAAGGCCATATGATCATTTTAATGGACATATAAAAAGCATTGGACAGAGCTCGGGAGTTAGCTCAGTGGCACCACGCCTGCCTTGCAAGAGCAAGGTCCTGAGTTTGATCCCTGGTACCGGGAAAAGCATTTGACAAAGTTTAACATTTGCTTTATTTTTTAAAAACTTGAGGCAAATTAGAAATACAAGAACCTCTAATAAAGTTTTTATATAAAAACTCTATAACTAATATATATCATGCTGAAAGTCTTGATGTCCATTTTCCAATATTAAAGATAAGGCAAAGCTATGCTTTCTTATAATTGCTCTTCAATTCAATTGAATAGCTATCATTACTAAATAATATATTGAATCTCTTGGCCAATACAAGAAAAAAATGCATAGAGAATAGATGGATGAAACTGTTTAAATTACAAATGATATGATTATGTATGTATGTAAAAAATGTTAAGGAACTGACATTAAAAAAGATAGTAAGCCAGGCATGGGATCTCAGTTGAGGCAGGAGGATCACCATGATTTTTTGGCCAGCTTTGGCTACATGGTGAGGTCAAGGCTAGTCTGAACTATGTACCAAGATCTGGTCTCAAGAGATAAATAAAATATTATTTACAACAGCATCAAAAACATAAAATATGTGTTATACTCAACAAATTATATGCAAATTCTATGCATTAAAATCAATAAAATATTGCTGAGAGAAATGAAAAGATCTAAATATATGTAAAAATAAATTCTGTTACTGGAGGTGAAAACCAAATGTTGTATGGCAATTCCCTAAATCAAGTACATATTCAATTCAGTTCCAATAAGCATTTCAACAGCTTTTAAAATGTTTATTAGTACCTATTTGCAGTACATAATGATAACAGTTTTTAAAAATACAACTTGTTGAGCTAATTCTGAAATGTTCAACTCCCAAGGGCAGAGACCTGGGCAGAGTGCTGTACACCTGTGATCCTAGCATTTGAGAGGCCGAGACTCACCAAGTTTCAAGGCCAGCCTGGGCTATGTAGTGAGTTCAAGGCCAGCCAGGGCTACATGGAGAGTTCAAGACCAGCCTGAATGACATAGAGGGGCCCAGTCTCCAAAAAATTCTGTGGAAAAATACTCAAAGGCATAAGCAGGGTGCACTACTTAGCAAGACCCTGTATCAAAACAAAAATTTAAAGGGCTGAGGGTGTGTGTAGCTCAAAGTAGAGGGTCCCTGGGTTCCTTGCCCAGTGCTAACCAAAAAAAGTGTTTTTTCCTCTTGAGTGTTTTAAGATGTATATGACTTTTACAGCAATAGTTATAACACTGTTATGTGTTCATGTGTTATTTTCAGTGTATGTGGATTA
Source organism: Heterocephalus glaber (assembly GCF_000247695.1). Next base: position 4,260,412 of record NW_004624753.1, read on the forward strand.
ACTCACATGATTTCTGTAACATAAATGGTGGCAGGAGGGAGAGACGTAATCCATATTTAATTTTTTTTTTATTTTTTTTGGTACTAGGGATCAAACTCAGGACCTCGCGATTAAGAGGCAGGCAGCAGCACCACTGAGCTAAATTCCCAGCCCTATATTGAATATTTTCCATAATTTATAAAGTAGTTAGGACAATGTCAACTTAGAGTAACAAAGAATGATATACTTTCTATTTTTACTAACACTTAAATATATACTAAGTCCTAAATCAACCACTAAGAAATGAAAAAAAAAGGCCTAAACTAATTGATACATTAAAATGGGATGCCAAGAAATATTGAACGAATCTAAAATTAAGCAGAAAAAGGGAACAGAAAGACAAAAATGCAACAAAGAAAAGAGAAAACAATAACAAACTGTTCATTAAGAATACCAATAACAATAATTATATTAAAGTTAATTTTCTTTCCTTAAATTCTTTTTTTGGTACATTTTAGGTGTACAATACATTTACATTTCAAGGTGAGTACTTGTACCTGTACATGATGCATCTTGGTTCTTATTTTTTCCCCATTACCTGTGCTCCCTTCCCTATTTACAAAGACTTTGTTTCCATTTTTTCCATTTCTCATAGTTTTTCCTTCCCTTCTTTCCTTTCCCCTACCCCTCCCATTTCCCATATCTCTTTGGATCTCTTCTTCCTATTTTGCGTTATCAATTATTCATTTTAATCATTGGTATATTTTAGGTATACAATATAATGACATTCATCATTGGAAAATTACACCTTTACATAGTCTCTATTGGTTCTTTTTTCTTTTTAAATTCTTTTATTGGTACATTG
>NW_004624753.1:4269932-4305345 GCF_000247695.1 Heterocephalus glaber
TCCCTCCCTATTTACAAACACTTTGTTTCCATTTTTTCATTTTCTCATATTAATTCCATTCCCTTCTTTCCTTTCTCCTACCCCTCCCACTTCCCCTTCCCCTTTGCCCCTTTTTTCCTATTTCACATTTTCTCTTATACCTTTTAGAAAAAGAAGAACCAGTCAACCCCAAAGCTCACACGAGAGAAGAAATTATAAAGATCAGAACAGAAATTAATGCAACTGAGACTAAGAAAACAACACAAAGAATCAATGAATCGAAGAGTTCATTCTTCCAAAGATTAAATAAAATTGATAAACCCTTAGCCAACTCTATCAAAAGGAGGAAAGAAAAAACTCAAATTCATGAAATTAAAAATAAAAAGGGTGAAATCACAACAGATCCTGTGGAAATCCAGATGATCATCAATACTTACTTCAAGAACCTGTACTGTAAATAAGATGAAAAACACAGAAGAAATGCACAGATTCCTAGATCTGAATAACTAAAGCTAAATCAATAAGATATAAAAATTCTAAACAACCCAATATCAGTCAATAAAATTAAAAATAATTAAATACTTACCAACAAAGAACTGCTGAATTCTACAAGAAATTTAGAGGTCTGCTGCCGATTCTCTTCAGTGAAATAGAAAGGGAAGCAATACTCCCAAAATCATTCCTGGAAGCAAGTATTACCCTGATAACAAAGCCACAGAAGGACCCAACCAATAAAGAAAACTACAGGCCAATCTCCCTAATGAACATAGATGCAAAAGTCCTCAATAAAATACTGGCAAAAGAATGCAGCAAATCATCAAGAAGATCATACACCATGACCAAGTAGGATTCATCCCAAACACCATATTAAGAGAGAGCCAAGGACAAAAACCACATGATCATCTCAGTGGATGCAGAAAAAGCATTTGACAAAGTCTAACCTCATTCATGATAAAAACCCTACAGAAAATTGGAACAGATGGTTTTTAATTCAATCTGATAAAAGCCATCTATGACAAACCAACAGCCAACATAACGCTAAACAGTCAAAAATTGAAAGCTTTCATACTAAAATTAGGAACAAGGCAAGGATGCCCATTATCACCACTCCTGTTCGATGTAGTTCTGGAAATATTAGCCAAAGAAATTAGAGAAGAAAAAAAAATAAAAAGAATGAAGATAGGAAAGGAAGAATTTAAATTATTATTATTTGCAGATGACATGATACTCCACATAGCAGACCCCAAAAACTCCACAAAAACTTCTGGATTTAATAACCAAATTCAGTATCATAGCTGGATACAAAATCAACACTCTAAAATCAACAGCATTCCTATACACAAATAAAAAACTCACTGAGAAAAAATTAGGGAAACAACACCTTTCACAATAGCATTGAGAAAAATGAAATACTTAGGAATCCATCTAGCAAAGGAAATAAAGGGCCTATCTATACATAGATATTTACAGTACTCTGAAAAAGGTGATCAAAGAAGATATCAGAAGATGGAAAGACACCCCCTGCTCATGTGTAGGAAGAACCAACATAGTGAAAATGACCATACTCCCCAAATTATTATACAGATTTCACGCAATCCCAATCAAATTACCATTAGCTTATCTCACAGAACTAGAGAAAATATTCCTCAAATTCATTTGGAACCAGAAGAGACCTAGAGGGCCAGGGATTTAGCTCAGTGGTTTCATCGCCTGCTGCGCAAGCTCAAGGACCTGAGTTCGATCCCCGGTACCAAAAAAACCAAAATAAAACAAAACAAAACAGAAGAGACCTAGAATAGCATAGGCAATTCTGGGCAACAAAGACAAGTCAGGGGGCATCACAGTCCCTGACTTGAAACTATACTACAGAGCCACTGTGACAAAAGCAACATGGGACTGGCAAAAAACAAAAACAAAAACAAAAACAACTGAGGATTAATGGAACAGACTAGAAGAGGCAGAAACAACACCAAACACACTCAGCCACCTTATCCTTGACAAAGGGGACAAACATGTTTGCTGGAGGAAAGACAGCCTCTTTAATAAGTGTTGCTGGAGAAGCTGGCTTTCTACATGGCAAAGACTAAAACTAGACCCATGTCTCTCACCATGGACTAAACTAAAATCAAAATGGATCAAAGATCTAAATATTAAAACAGAAACAGTAAACCTGCTGGAAGAGAGAATAGCTAGAGCTCTTGAGGCCATAGGAGTAGGCAATGACTGGATGAACAAAACCCAGACTGCACAGGAAACCATACAAAGAATCAACAACGGGGACCTCATCCTATTACAAAGCTTTTGCACAGCAAAAGAAATCAACTGAGTGAAGAGACAACCCACAGAGTGGGAAAAAATTTTAGCGAGTAGTCCCTCAGATAAAGGACTAATATCTAGAACATACAAAGAATTGAAAAATCAGGCCTCCCAAATTTAAAGACCCAATCCAAAAATGGGCATCTGAAATGAACAGACATTTCTCAGATGAAGAAGTTGAAATAGCAAATAAACATATGAAAAAATGTTCAACATCACTGGTCATTCAAGAGATGCAGATGAAAACACTGAGATTCCACCTCACTCCAGAAAGAATGGCTGCTATCATGAAATCAACCAATAACAAATGGTGGTGGGGCTGTGGGGAAAGAGGAACCCTGCTCCACTGCTGGTGGGAGTGTAGACTGGTGCAACCACTGTGGAAATCAGTATGGAGATACCTCAAAGAACTAGGACTAGAGGTTCCATTTGATCCAGTTATTCCCCTGCTAGGTATCTTCCTGAAAGAATTAAAAGCATCATACCACGATGACATATGCACACCCATGTTTATAGTGACACAGTTTGTAATAAATTTTGGAAATAACCCAAATGTCCATCCACTGATGAATGGATAAAAAAAACAATGTTTTTTTTTTTTACAACGGAGTACTACTCTGCCGTAAAGAAAGATAAACTTGAGACATTTATAGCTAAATGGATGCAACTTGAGACTATATACTCTTAAATGAAATAAATCAGACACGTGTGTAAATGTCACATTGTCTCTCTGGTGTGAGAAACTGACAGGGTAAATAAAGACCAGAATGCATAATAGATAATATAAGATAGGAAGAGACTCTTCAAAAAGAAAGAGAAACTGTGAAGGGAGAGGAGGGTAAGGAAGAGAAAAAGGGGAAAAATGAAAAAAGAATGGGAAAAATGGAAACAACGCTTTTGTAAATAAGGGGGGAAGAGTTGAGGGGAGGGAAGGAAACAGGAGAAAAAGAGGAATCAAGATATACCATGTAGTTACAAATTCCCTTTGATCAATGTGATCCTTGTGTATTTTTAAATTGCACCAATAAAATTAATTTTTTAAAAAAGAAAACACAATATGGGGAAAATGTTAGTGGAAAGAAAATAGAGATCTGACAGTTTTTGTTGGTGTTTGCTTTTTATTGTGATTTTTTTTTTTTAAATTGGGAATACTAGAGCTGAAGGGAGATTTGAAGATGAAAACGACAGAGGGAGAGACAGAGCTTATGGAAGGCATGGAGCGTTGTCTTCCAAAGAACAGAAGGACTGGACTACTCTAGGAACCTAAATGCCATGGGGAAATGACAATGTGGTTAGGTCTGCAGTGGGTGGAGAAAGAAAGAGGACGTAACATGATGATCAGGAGTGGAGACTAGGAAACCAGGCTTAACTCCAACTTCTTCCTTTTACTATAAATTGACCCAATTATGCCATCTTTGGAATGAAAAGGGGGAGCATTAGCTATGTCATAGATGTGTTTTGTGAATTTTTAAATGAGCTAATGTTTATAAGAGCACTTTAAAAATATCCAGCACACACCAAGAGCTGTGTTATGTATTGTATTGTATGCTATTGTATCCATGTGATTTGATGAAGCAGATCGAGTCCAATGGCTTGTATTGTCTCTGTGAAATCAGATGAAGATAAAATTTTGTAAGCCTTTCTAGAACCCAAAATTCAAGTAAGTAAACAAGGAGAATCATGCTCTATGAAGTTGCTAACGATGTGAAAATGATGGCACCCTCTCTTGGTGATGGGGGTGTGAACCAGGCTCCTGATTCATGGCTAGACACGGGGAGCTCTTCTGCCCAGACAGCTGGGCACTGTGCTCACAAGATGTAGGCTGCCAACCACACAGGTTCCGGTGGGATGCATGTGTTTGGTAAAGGGGGTGAAAGGTGCCCCTAGCCACTGTAGTTAGTGACGTTTGACTCTACCCCTAGCTCCCTGGAGACACTCTCAACCTTTCCCCTGCTTTCTGTTAATTCCCAGGTTTACTGCTTTGTGGTGTAATTGGCCTCAGGCTCCTGCATTTCTATTTCTCTCTCTCTCTCTCTCTCTCTCTCTCTCTCTCTATATATATATATAACACTTGCTTCTTCACAAGTCTCAAGAAATCCACTCCCAGGAAGGGGGTTACATCCCAGAAACACCAATCTTACATCTTATTCCCCACTCTTATTCTCTCCAACATTACTTCTGGGGGTTCAAAATTCTTCTCCATTGTATAGAGCATTGTGAATTTTACAAATTTCTACTTCCAAAGTGATATACTAAACCCTTGAAGGCACCCAGAAGAGTACTCTAAGACCTACTGTTCTTTTGAGGGTGATCAATGACAACACTGTACGACTGCCTTAGCAACTCCACGTCCAGAAATGATCTAAATAATCAAATACTCATTTCAGTATTATAACCACTGAAGCACTGTAAACTTAAATACTGCTAGGGCTTGTGTGTAGATGTCCCCTCAAAGCCTCCTGCAGTCATAGGTGGGGCTTTTCACAGGTGGCTGGATCTAGGGTAGGTGACGCTGGAACTGATTCGTGGTGGATGCTAGGCTCAAGGGCACTAGGATTAAAGGTGTGAGTGCTACCAGCTCCGAGTAGCCTGGATAAGATTGGGGACAGAAAGAGCTGTGGGCATCCCTTGTGGCTTTGCTACCTTCTCCCTGCCATGAACTGTTTCTCCTCTGCCATGCCACCCTGCCTTGGAGCCAGCCGATTACGGACTGAAACCTCTACAGACTTTGAGTGAAATAAACCCTTCCTCCTTTAGCTTTGGGGGTCAGGTATTTTGTCTCAGCAACAAATGAGAGAGAGTAACTAAGACAAATACTTCCCAAAAGAGTTAGTGAATCGTATGTGTCATGTGGAATGCTGTAATGTGGGACTATTAAAATACGATTTCAAAAAACATTGAATCTGGGTAAAATTTTGCTTATTTTTGTTTCGAGACTATCTCAATATGTAGTCCAAGCTGGCCTTGATTCTCAGTCCTCCTGATTCACCCTTCACATGCTGGGATTACAGACAGGCACCACCATGCCTGGCTTAATAGGGGGAAATTTGTGCAATACTTTTTAATTATATATTTTTTTATTTTATTTTATTTTTGTGGTACCAGGGATTGAACCTGGATCCTTGCACTTGCGAGGCAGGTGGTAGAACCACTGAGCTATGTCCCTGGACCATAGTTATATTTTTAAATATATGATTTATAAATGTATATTTATCTTTTGTATGTAAAAGTATATATTTAAATATGCGTTTATCATATATATACATACATACACACACACGTATGTATGTATATATATATGAGAGAAGCTGGGGATATAACCCAGTTGTAGAGCGCTTATGTATCATGTGTAAGACCCTGGGTTTGGTCCCCAGCACCAAACATACAGAAAAAAAAATGAAAACAATGAGGTGAAAATAAAACAACCAAAGAGGATAGACTTTAATCTCCCTTCCATCAACATTTTAAAAGAGTAATATACATGAGATTAAAAATGTAAATAGTGCTGAAAGTTCCAAAATGGAAATGTAAGGCTGAATTTCTCTCTTTCTTTGACTCCTTCTCCAAGTGAACAATTGCTTATTATACTTCCTAATTTAAAAAAGCATAAATCTGCATAAACACATATCTATCTTTAATTTTACACAAAAGGAAGCATGAAATTTACATTGTTTTATTTTTTTCACTTATGATCTATTTTAGAGATCTTTCAATATTAGCATATGTATGTACATATCTGTTGTTTAATATGGCATAGATAATATTCCCTATTATCCCACCATATCAAGAGACTCTAATTTATTTAACCAGCCCCCTACTTTTGGAAACTACGGTTGCCATATTTTCTTTAAACAACCACTCCAATTTGTATTCCAGCCCACAATTTTCCCACATTCTTTTTGCATCCACACTGAGCATTATAAAAATTCACATATAAAGTTAAAAGAAATAAAAACTCAATATAAAATGTAAACAAATTAGTTCAGCTGCCAGTTAACAAGAGCCTCCTATGAGAAATTTAAAATCATGACATGATTCTATACTGTATAAGACTTAAATTAATAAAAGAGGGCTGCCTTCTATCTAATGATCCAGAGCAGCAGATGAAGTGTAAACAAGTAGCAATAAAAAGCAGAGGACATGAGAGCAGGAAAGGCCATACTAAAACTAAGAGGAAGAGCGAAACAGAGAATAAGGAGTAATTTATTTGAACTGAGACTAGGAAAGCCTTCATAGTACCGGTTTCATTTTATGTGGGATTTAATAATCCTAACACAAGCTCTTGTCAGTGCACTAAGTATGTACCAGGCACTTGGCTGATGTACTTCAGGTGCGTTCTTTAATCTCCATAACAACACAAGGTAGATAGGACTTTCATAGGCTCTGGTTTCTTTGTTCCTTGTGGTGCTGGCACTCAAACTTGCACGTGCTAGACAAATGCTCTACCGCTAAGCTCCATCCCCAGCTTCCTTTCTAAGGGATCTTATAGATGAGAAAAGTGAATCCGAAAGAGATTAATTGTATCACACAACTCTTACTCTACACCTCCTACATGCAGTGCATTTCATTTTGTAGTCTTCCGAAGAGGTAGGCGCTGTTGCTGCCTTTTGTGATAAAAATAAGTCGCACAAAGTCATACAAAAATAAGGCACAGGAAGCTTACGGCATTTTCTCAGGGTCACAGGACAGGTAGGTGGCAATAGGGCAGAGATCCATGCCCAAGCAATCTACTCAGAGCCCGAGGGAGTCCTACGCTGATGCGCTCATTGGTGGAAACGGGGTCCAGACAGAGCCTTCCTAGGGGTACGAGCTGCGGGCCCACCAATCACAGCCCTCTCAGCCTTCTCTCTAAACTGAAGCACTTTTCCCTCCTCTTAGAGCTTCCAGCCTGCCCTTTATCACTTTCCATTGGATTTTTTTAGGGGCTTGTTTCAGGATGCTTGTTGGAAGGGCCATCATCCCTGAGCAGTGTAAATTAGGAAAGGACCACGCCAATGAGCTATGTAGGACGCCTCTGTCCCTCAGTACTGCACCAATCCAACGGGACGGAGGTAGTGGTTATCAGGCAAGTTGCAAGGGAAAAGGCATCCTACCTTCCAATTGCTTCTGAACAGATGGAGAGATAAGTCCCAGTGACATTTTTCAGTTATCTTACCGCGACTTTCTGCAGCTGCCACTACTGATTATTCCCTCCTTGAAACTCCTGGTTCCATTAACTTCTAAACATCACCCTTGCTGATTTTCCTCCTACCGCTCTGATGTATGTGTCTTCCTATTCCCCCTAAATAGTAGCTTGTTTCTTTGATCCCCTTGAAGGCCCACACAGCCCAGCCTTTGCTCTGCATTCTCTAGTTCTCCATTTGCTTCCACCACACTTTCAAATGAATTTACTGAGACTTTTGCAGCTGTCAGTCTGCAGAAAGAAAAGGGCCTGGCTCTGTCTAGTGATCATACCATTTCCATTCAGGGGAACATCATTAAGCTTGTAACATCCGTATAGCTCTGGGCTGACTGGTTTCCGAGAAGGTCACATGGGTCAGCTTTACCAACTTCCTCTTTTCTGCAGATCTGATGCTAGGTGCTGCTTCTTCCGCTCTGATCTGGGCTCTGCTCCTCGACTGTTTTCAAACCTATGCCTTTAATCACATGGCTTCCGATTGCTCTGTGTAAAAACTTCACTTGGCCCATCTAGCTATCAGCAATCTATATCAGTGGGTCCCAAATTTATTACATATCTGATTATACTGGGGATCTTTAAAAAGGACTGACATCCGGCCCACTCTGACATGCTGATTTAATTGGTATGGGGTAGCACTAGGACTCTGGACTTTTTAAAGCTCCTGCACCCCCAGATGATTCAATGTGTGACAAATTGGTGGTTAATTTCTTGAAATCATTTAGGGAGTTTTTTGGGTTTTTTGGTACCAGGGATTAAACTTGGGACCCTGTGTTTTTCGACGCAGGCGGTGGAACCACTGAGCTAAATCCCTGGCCCCTAGGGAGTTTTTTTTTAAATACACCTTTCTGGGTTCTTCCTTAGACTTCAGCCAGTGGGATCCAGAAACTCCCTCTTTATGTCTCCAGGTGAACATTGGCAGAAACACCACCTAGAATGAGTCTTTCCAGCCGGGTCACCACCGCCTGCCTTCCAGCTCTTTGAATGGCACTGAAAAAACTCCCAGCCACACTTGGAAAACTGTCGGTATGTAGCCTCTCTCCAGATCTGTGTCCCAAGCTCCAGGACTCATGGATACAAGACCCCATCAAAGCATTTGATCGTCATCGAACACGTACCTCACATTCAACATGGCCAAAATTGATCTCGTTTGAGGATTTTGTTGTGTTTTCCTCTTCTCTGTCTCATCTAGATAAAGGGCACCCTATCCACACAGGTGTACAGTCCCCAAGCCCAACCACCATGTTAGGATCCTTCTCTCAAGCCCACAGCCAACAGGCAACAGGTCTACCACACTAAATTCCCTCCTGTTGATACTCTGTTTGGAAGATTGCAGCCTCAAATACATCTACTCTCTCAACCATGGTACTTCTAGTGCCCTAACTGCACGCTCTTCTGTTGTCTTCAGTTCTTTAGTGTTACTGGAGTGACCTTTCTAAAATGCAAATCTGATTTGTCAGTACTCTTCATTAAATCCTTTAATGGTTCCACCTTGCCTCTAGGATAAGATTTGAACTTCCTAGCACCCAATGTCCCTCATGGGTTTTGCCTCCAGCAGTCTCATTTCTTGGGACACAGTTTTCCCTCCATGTGAGTCACCAGGGCCTCACCCTCACCCTCCTGAATCAGAGTCCCTGGAGAAAGCTCTGTATCTAAGATTAAAGGGGCCCTAAGTGATTCTGGGGACCACAGGCACATTTGGGAAACACAGCCCTCAGACATCACCATTGTATTTGTCACTTCAGAAGCCAATTTATGAGCTGGGCATGGTGGAGCAGGCCTGTAACCCCAGCTACTTGGGAGCCTGAGGCAAGAGGATCACGAGTTCAAGGCCAGCCTGGACAAGTTAGCAAGACCTTGTATCAAAATGGGAATAAAAATGACTAGGTGTGTGGCTCAGTGGTGGAAAAGAGATTGGCTAACATGCACAGGGCCTTGAGTTTAATCCCCAGTACAAGAAAGAAGGAAGAAAGCAAGGAAGGAAGGAAGGAGGGAGGGAGGGAAGAAAGGAAGGAGGGAAGGAAGGAAGGAAGGAAAGAAGGAAAGAAAAGAAGAAAGAAAGGAGAAATTACAATGCAAGCCAGTTTGCAAGAAGCTCCCAAATCCACTCTTGCCCTCCACTCTGGCCCTGCGAGTGTAGAATGCTTGTGCCCTTCTCTGACACTTCTAATCTGCCCTCAGGCTCCTCTTCTGGGGTGAGGCTTCCTGCCTCCGAAGATGCCACTCTGCTGTGCCCTTCAATTGCCACGCACGTGCCTTGGGCGCATTCCTCTTCCACTGTGTATTCCACTGTCACTCTCTTTTCCTCTCCCCGACTAGGATCTGAGCTCGTTGCTAGTACCCAGCGTCATTTTCCACTGCACCCTCAGCCCCCACCGCAATGGCTCCTACAATAAATGTTAGTTGGATTAATTACTAGAAAACGAAACAGGAGCAGTCCATTGCTAAGCAAATAAAAGCAGGCAAATACAGCAAATGTTTAAATTTTAAACAACTTCTTTCTGAAAAAAACACATTGCCAACGATAATTGGATAAGTGTGTGTGACGTGAGGGAGTGTTGAGTATTTTGAGGGGAGTGAATGGCAATGTATCTTTTACTGTAATACATTTTTTATTTAAATACTTACTATAAGTCTTGATCACACTTGGCCGATCAAACATTCGCAGGAATTTCTGTCAAATAAAAATATGACAGTGTGTCCTCATCCACTGCATCCACCAGACCAGGTGCCATGAAACTCCTGGCTCCTCTGCAAAGTCACAGTGACCATGAAAGGGGAACATTTTGAATCAGTCCAAGACACTGAGGCAGTCACAAAAGTGCAACTAAAGACCCTCAAGAAAGAGGACTTCCAGAACTGTTTCAGACACTGGCAAAAAGGATGGGGCAGGTGTGTTCAAAATGAGAGGGGCACTTCATGAAGGGCTTCATGGCAATGTGTCTTTTACCGTGGTACATTTTTTGAAACACCCAAACATTCACTGTATTTAACCCTAACCCTAATCCCCAGCCCTGTTCATCATATTTTTGATCGTAACTGTAGGTTGTCAAAGGCATAGGCTGAATTAGCAATGCAGGCAACACTCAGAATTTGAATTTAAGGTGAGGTGTTCTGTACCCATCACCTAAAGTACAGGTAGGCATGCACAGGGCATGAGTGCAGCTTCAGTCAAGGTTTTCCGATGACAAACAGTAGACACTGACGCACACGGATTGTAAGAGAAAAGGAACCTAGAGAAAGGTGTTAGCTGGCCCACAGCATTCCAAGGAAGGCTGCAATGGGCCAGGGGTTGAAAGCAGGTGGAAACAAAGGAAACCAAGCAGCTAGAATCACAGCCATAGCTGAGAAAGAAGCTACAACTCACCTACCTGCCTCGTCTGCGTGGAGCACGGACGCCGCTGGTCCCCCACTTTGCCTGGTCACTGCCGCCCTGCTGTCCCCCAGATGACATCCACGTGCCCTCTACCTTCACCTCACTCACTTAACACTCGAATATGGAGCTGGTCCCTGTGACAGCGCAAGGTCAGGTCCTGACATATGTAATAGTGCAGTGCACACTTTGGACGTGAGAAATAAAGTCTCATATTTTGGTGAATTCTTCAACTCAAGGCAGAGGTTTGAATACTGGAGAGCTAATTTTTTTAAAGCTTCTAATTTTATACAGTATAATGTATAATATTATCAAAATCTTTTTACTCAAACAAAAAGTCAGAATAAATACTTTCAGTGGATCACAAAATGCAGAGTCTGCAACCTCAGCACTCTGGGAGGCTGAGGCAGGAGGATTACAAGTTCCAGCCCAGCCTGGGAGATTTAGTGACTTAGTGAGATCCTGTCTCAAAATAAAGCTAAATAAAAGGGCTGGGGATATTGTTCAGTAGAAAGGCCCTGGGTTCCATTCCAAGTACCACCACACACACACACACACACACACACACACACACACACACTGTAAACAAACCCTAAGATTCTGATAAATTGATTTCTGAGTAAAATGTCAACATTCACTATGTACTATGGCATCAGGCTCAAAGAAGAAGAGGAGCAAGGAAGTCTTTAAATGGCAAAAAGGAGAACATGGGTGGCTTCCTCCAGGACACCTGGAGAATGAACAGAAGCCCAGCGGGGATGGTTAGGTCCCGGGTACTAGAGAAGACAGGCTGAGGGTAGGGCTCAAGGTTGGGATTGCAGAGCCAAGAGCTTGTGACTGGGGAGATAGGACTGAGGCCAGGGACGGCAAAGGCAAGCTGCGCTTCAGGTGACTGCATTACACATGGAGGACGATGCAGGGTTAAGTAGTCCACATAAAATTACATGTAGTTGTTTATATTTAAAGATAAATCATATCTGTGAGAAGAGTAGATGCTGAATAATTTTAAGCAAAATTTAAAATGCAAAGAAAAATGTTTAAATTGCTTCCAATAGGCATTAGGCTGGGCGTGGTGGCACATACTCATATCCCAGCTACTGCCAGGCTCAGGCAGGAGGACATGAAGTTCAAAGCCAGCCTGGGCAACTTAGAGAGACCCATGAGACTCAAAATAAAAATTAATTTTAAGGGGTCGGGGATTTAGCTCAGTGGCACCACACCTGTCTTGCAAGTACAAGGTCCTGAGTTTGATCCCTGGTACCAAAAGAAAAAAAAATGATTTTAAAAGGTCTGGGGGTGTAGTTCAGTGGTACAGTGCCCCTAGTTCAACCCCAAGTAATGAAAAAAAATGGTAAGAAAAGCAAGGAAGGGAAAAGAAAGGAAAAAAAGGAAGGAAGAACAGAGGACAGAGGGGAAAGAAGAGAGAAAGGAAGAAAATGCATATGAATCTTCTGGATGGAGGGATGGACAGATGGATAAATCTGTGTTACGTGGTCATCTTGGATTGATACGTCTGTGTTACATGTTACATCTTGTGTTACATGGTCTCATTTTTTTAAAGTAATTTGAATTTTATTTAACAGGAAAAAAATGGAGATATAGTTGGACTTCAAGTATGTTTATTCACCGTAAAATAACATTATTTCCTCCTCTGAAAAACTCGTTTAAAAAGGGGTTGATTTTTTAAAAGATCAAAGCTTTATTAAAAAAAAACTTCAACAAAATGTTTTGGTTTTAGTATCAATTGATCCACTGCTCTTAAAGATGAGTTCTTCAACCTTCTTATGCTTCTTGTTACCTTCCTCTCTCAAGTTTGCAAGAAGGGTGAGAGCTATTGTATTTAAACTGTCATGACTTACTGGTCCTAGCCAAGTATGGTGGCACATGCCTATAGTCCCAGCACTTGAGAGGCTGAGGCAGAAGGATTACCATGAGTTAGAGACCAGCCTCAGCCACATAGTGAGTTCAAGGCCAGCCTGAACTACAAACCGAAACCCTGTCTCAAAGAAAAAAGAAAAAAGAAAAAAGGATTCCTGGACCTATTTGCAATGGGTATTTTCCAATATTCCACATAGAAATAGATGAATTCGCTCATCACTTATTCATTCTTCAGCTTTTAATTTTGATTCACTTCTTAAGCAACTGGATTCTGTCATCAAATGTTATTTTTTTTCAAGAAGAACTGAGTGTATTCTATTCTCTGGGGTCTTTCTTGTTCATGTACGCTCATTTCTCAGGCTTGGGAAAATAATTTTTTACCCTACTTCGTAACTTCAGATTCTTTGTATATTTTACCATTGCCTCTGCATTGAATAGTGCTGGGGAGACTGGGCGTGGCAGGCCCTGCCTATAATCCCAACACTCCGGAGGGAGAGGCAGAGAGGTCTGAAGTTTGGGGTCAGCCTGGGCTATGTAGTAGATCCTGTCTCAAAAACCAAAAGTAAAACAAATAATACTGTGGAGAAAAGGGTGATGCTAACCTTTTCTTTTTCCCCACAGGTGATTTGTTTTTCTGTCTAGGTATTGGATTAACTCACTTTTATAATTTTAAGTACAGTAAATGCACCATTTGTGTCTTGGGGCTTCTTACCTGATTATTTTATCACAATTTGAGACTCGATTATTGCTCTTATGATTTTGGCGGTCCTGAAAAATATCTTCTAGCAACTTAGAAAAGGTAGGGAGAATGAATATGTAACAAAGAATACCAGACGGTCTCTCTCACTCTGATTTTGCCTCCTAGGTCTCCTGCCTTTGGTTTTGATTCCTTGCTATACTCAGGCAAGCCCTGGAGCCTCTCTTGGCCAGCTTGCAGTAACTGTATGCACCCAGTAGCCCCTGGAAAGATGGCGCTGTAAAGAAGTAATAGGAGTAGAAATTACTGCTGATGGGGGAGAGTGGAGTTCTATAGATTTCTGTACATAGCAAGCGTGGTAGACCAGATGTATCATCAGCAAAATCAGTTTTCTAAGACTTTTTTTCTGCCTAGGAAGAGAGACCAACAGACACACACACACACACACACACACACACACACGCACGCACACGCACACACACAGATAGCTAATAGGGTCCAAACAGCTTTTCTTTCTACAATGGTAGATGAAGTGACTGGGAATGGATGGAGGAGAAACATTTCCATTGTAAATAAAGAAGCCTTTGGTTTCTCCCACACAGAGCTGATGCGCTTGGTTTTGGCGAGGGCATTTGCTGCCACCAAGGTGATACTGTCTAAGCAGTAAAAAGGTGAACTGAGGGCTGGGGATTTAGCTCAGTGGTTCCACCGCCTGCCTCGGAAGCACAAGGACCAGAGTTCGATCCCCAGCACCAAAGGAGGGGGGCGGGCAGCCCTTGATAAAATCAAGGTAAGACTCTCTCAGAGGGGCTCAGGGGGCCTTAAAGGGATTCTTCTAGACTCTCAGACCTATCCTGCCTCTGTGTATGTGACACGGGAATTTGCACTTTGGATGTTAACATGAGAAGGCGGAGTCCTGGCGTGGGGAAGAAGCACAGCGCTCCGGGGTGCGGTGCGCAGCTGACGCCAAGACAGGAATCTGCTAGGCTGGTTAGGAAGTCTCCCGCCCACGCCCAATTCTGGACACGCAGCCCTCGGCCAGTGTCCCCCGGACTGCCCTCCTTAACTCTGGCTGAGGCTGAAGGATCAAGGAGTTTGGGCATTAGGATGTCTCTCGTGTTGGGCTGCCGTTTTGCTGGCGAGCCACGTGTCCGCGGGTTGTGTGAACTCCTCCGGCCTCGTGAACCGGGGTAGTAACAGAGCACTCTCCGCCTCTGACGCAAGCGGAGCTGTCAAATTTGCCTGCACCGCTCAGAGCCTATTCCGGCCTGCGGAGCCCCTTGAATGTAGCAGCTTGCCCAAATGCCCGGGATCGTCCTTGTTCTTTGCCCTCGCTGAGGAGTCAGCCTTTGTCGGAAAGAGCAGCCCTGATGAAGGGAAACAGGTGAGCTGCGTAGAATCCTCTGTGGGTTTCCCTAGTAGTCACTAAGACATGAGAAAGTTAATTTAGATCAGATATGTCAAGCTATGTCTGAAATCAGTCCACAGGCATATTTTCTTTGGCCAACAGGAGGGTTTGCCTGCACACAAAGACTGCGTAGTACTTAAAAGGCTTTTCGTAATCAGTTGCCTATCTTTAAAGGTGGGAGGTGTCACCTAACAACCCCGATTGCCATCTTCTCTTGTAAAATGAAAGACACAGCAATCACGCTGAGTGCACATTTCCACGGGTAGCACCGGATCCTGATGCAAAGGCCAGTGGGACAGGTACTCTCTTGACAAAAGCCTGCGCCCTCCTGCTGGCCGGGGTCCCCACCCGTGGTGACTGTCCTCAGGCGCAGAGGCTGTCACTTCTGATTCATTTCGGCACCAGAACTTCTGTTTTTATGATAGAGCCAGGAGGCAAGCAATCTATTTTCTACACTCTGCTTGCAGCATACACAGAAATATGTGGGACAGGGCGAGAGAGCTGGGGGTCTTTTTCTGGGCCAGCCTCTCCCGGTGACACTGCCTGCTGGGGACCTCCAAGCATCTCTGTTGACCACTGTTGCTCTGGACAGTGGACGAACAAGGAGAGTCAGGTGCTCTGTGCCGGGGAAACAGCGAACATGTCTGATGTCTGCTAGTGTACGGGGCATTCTCTCCCAGCGCGCCTCTCTGTAACCTCACAGCCACACGGAGCACTGCACAGGAATGAACACACCAGGAAGTCGTCACCCACTCCCCTTGGTCCAGCTTTCGAGTTTCTCATGCCCTCTGAAACCATTTTAAAGTTAATTTGGGGATTGATACATCCCCTTATTTCAATTTAAGTAAGCACACAGGGTAGATAGTGATACATCTTCCCTCTACTCCCGACCCCAATTAGCCAGTTCTCTTTACTAATGGTCAACAATGTTACCAGTTTCTATTCTGTCACTCTAGGGATGTTTTATTCCAGTGACTCTCAAGCTATGATTTGTGCATGCCCGGGGGTCCTTAAGGGGGTGGGTGGGATCAACATTACTCTCTTGATGATAGTAAGATAGTAAAACATCAGTTGTCATTGTAGCTATTGGTGTTTGCACTGGGGATGCAGAAGCAGTGGGGGACAACTTGACATGGACGCAAGAGGGTGTGAAACTGTCCTGGGAGCCAGTGCATTCCTCAGTGCCAAGCACCCTGCGATGAAAACACTCAAATTCCACTACAGGATATGCTTGACAATGCAGGAAAAGCCAATAACTGTGTTCAATCTTGGCTGCACCATATCTGCCTGGTGCACCAGGAGGTTCATGTGAAGCATAGAAGATAACTCCCGGTGCACACCTAAGTATCTTGGTTGGCTTTAGGAAAGCATTTGTGTGATGGCTTCAGTCGAAAACTCAACGAGCCGATTATTGCCTGGATTGTTATTTCTACTTCAATGAATGACAGATGACTGATGATGAGTGTTTGGCAAACATCTTTTGAAAGTGAACAAAATAAACCTGTTAGTTCTAAAATGATGATATAAATCACAAGTGATAAAATTTGAGCTTTCTGGGGGGGGGTAAAAGTTAGAATTTTGGAAACCTTGTATCCATTAATGTCGATTCAAATACTTCTCAACATCTAAAAACTTTTCTGATGAACTTGGTGGTGATATAATCTATGTATTTTTTAATACTGTGAAATGATACATATTAACATTGGAAAGATGACCAATGTATGATCTTAAAAAATCATACTTTATTTAAAAAGACATTCGAAGGGAGGTGAATCCATAAGAGAGTGTGGATAGCTCTTTGATAGGGAGACTACTGAGACTACTGAGCAACTGGGATGGTTAATCTTGAAGTCCACTTGATTGGCTGGAGATGCCTGCCTAGGAGATCAAGAAATTTGGGGTAGGGCTGGGTGGGCTGTGGGCTCATGACCTTGGGTGCTCTGTCTGCCCCTGACTGCCCCCACTCTCTGCTTCCTGGATGGTATTAGTTGAGCAGCTTTCCTCTGCTACTCCGTCTGCCCTGATGTTTCTGTCTTGGAGCCAGTAGACCATGGACTGAACCCATGAGCCTAAATCCATAAACAGTTTCTCCTGTAAATTGTGCATGTCAAGTATGTGGTCACATGATTTCTCAATTAACCCCATACAGGAAAGGATGCTGTAATGTTCCTTCCAGAACTCTTTAAGGGTTAAATCTATATCTGATACCATCTGCAAGCACAAGCGGCCAGCATTCAGGTCGTAACTCAAAACTTTGGTCATAAGTTAAAACTAAAATTCTGGTTGTAACTCAAATTGTTCCTATGTCAGGCTGGTCATAACTCGAGGGTCCACTGACACAGTATTTATACTGCCATGTAATGGCCTTATTGTTGCTATCTTGAAATAAATAATTTTTTCCCAGTTTCAATTTCTTATTTGGTAAATATTAATAAATATAATCAACATAATGAAAATTCTTTTTTTTGAGACAGGGTCTTACTATGTTGTTCAGGCTGGCCTTGAACTATGGAGCCCAGGCTGACCTTGAAATCACAGTGATCCTCCTGCCTCAGCCTCCTAGTGCTAGGTTTATAGGAGTGTATCACCATGATTGGCCAATATTTCTTTTTTGATGTAAGGTGAATCTAACTAAAACATCTGAAATTTGAAGACTATTTGTTTATTTATCTACTACTCTCCAAATATCTACATGTGCATGCATTTTATGTATTCTTATATTCTTCTAAAAACACTCTGCATTTACTAAATAGTTCCATATCAGGACATACAGAGCTTATTATTCTTCTTATGGCTACATGTTGTCTCCTTGTAAAGCTTTACCATAATTTTTAAACCAGTACTTTACTGATGAATATTGTTTTTTTCTTATAAGAAATGCTACAGTGAATAACTGTCTAAGTTACTTTTCTACTTACTGAGATAAAATACCCGGCACCCATGTGAAAGGAGAAAAGGCTTATTTGGCTCACAGTTTGCAGACATCGGTCCATAGCCGCCCGGTTCCAAGGCAGAGGGACATCGCAGGGGAGAAACAGTCCACAGCAAGCAGACAGGCAAGAGCACATTAGCCCTCTTTCTGTCCATTCTATTTGATCCAGACTATTCATCCCAAGATAGGTGCAGCGCTTGCACCCTTAATCCTAGCCAGAACTGTGCCAAACCAATCAGTGGAAGCCAGGCCTGGTGGCGCATACCTGTAATCCCAGCACTTGGAAAGCTGAGACAGGAGGATTGCCATGAGTTCAAGGCCAGCCTGAACTCACCAGTGAGACCTTGTCTCAAAAAAAAAAAAAAAAAAAATCAGTGGACTGATTTAGCAATCATATACCCTTGATGCCAGCATCACACATTCTAGATCCAGCCACCTCTGAAAAGCACTCCCCATGACTGCATGAGGCTTGGGGGGTGCATCTAGACACAAGCCACAACAATAACCTTGTAATCCTGTCATGTCACACGAGTGCTGGGGTCCACAGGGCAGAAGTGTAAATGCTGGTCAAAGACTGAATGAATTTGTAATTTTGATATATGTTGCACAATGTATAAGAGCATGGTTTTGTATGAAGTAAGAAATATATTGCAGCTTTGTAAAACTAGGCTACTTTCCCAGCAATTGTGCATACCGCTTTAATCCCAGCAACTGGTTAGGGTAAAACAGGAGTGTCATAAGTTCAGGTCCAGCCAGGGCTACTGAGCAAGACCCTGTCTCAGAATAAAACATAAGAAAGCCTGGGGATTAGCACTCTTGGAGTTCAATCCCCATACCAGGAAAATTAAAATAAAATAAAGGATAAAGACTACATCAATGTCATGTGTAAGTTGTGGTGAGATGAATACAATAGAATGGAGTGGCAAGGATGTATACACAAATCCAATTTGGATGTTTGGAAGCAAAATTTAAATTAAAAAATTAAAATTAATCTGTATTCCAGCACAAGGCCCCAAGTTCGATTCCTGGTACCAAAAAGAAAAAAAAAAAAAAAAAAAAAGATCAATCTGTATTACAGCTACATAGGAGGCTGAGGCAGGAGGGTTGCAAGTTTGAGTACCATCTGAGAAATTTAGTGAGACCCTGCGTCAAAATAAAAAGTAAAACAATGTCCTGGGGATGTAGCTCAGCATGAAGGCCTTGGGATCCTCTCTCTCTCTCTCTCTCTCTCTCTCTCTCTCTCATTCTATTGTAATATGAAGATGTATCGTTGATTTCCTGAATCATGAATATAATGTAGGAGAAGTCATAAGTTTGGGCATTTTCCTGGCGTATGATTGCAACAATTGGGCAACTTTTCCTGGAGGCCTTGAAGTGGGCGGCACAAACTGAGCCAATGAACACAAGGTCCCGGTGCTTTAAAAGTCCAGGTCCCCAGTGGCCAGTGGGGACTGACGGAAGTCAGAGTTCAGGACTGGTAAAGGAGGACTCCAGGCGGGCCAGGCTGCTGCGGACAAGCAGACCAGGTCTCGAGTTCCAGCTTGGGTGCTACAGGCAAGCACATCTCATTCTAAGGATGGGCTTGTGCAACAAATGAAGCACTTCACGTGTAGGGTGATGGGCTTTTCGTAAAAAGATCTTCACTTTTTCAAATGATTTTTTTAAAAGGCTTGCTGCAGTCTGAATGCACCCCCAAGTTCCCAGGTTGGAAAGTGAATACCCAGGTGCACAGTGGATGGGATTGGAGGCCGGGTCTCTGGAGGGAACCGGTTTGGGGAAGGCCCTGTGCCCACTCTGTTCAGATGCAGCTAGAAGACCCACACGGCATCCAGCACTGCAACCCCGCGCTTCTCTGCTACCAGCCCACAGGCTCATAAACCACAGCTCAGCTCGTAAGTAAATTCCCCAGCACATGATACTTGGTCACCGCGGCAGAAAGTAGACTGATCAGTACTGACATCCCCAGCGACCACTCTTCCCCGCCTCCGGTGCCCATCACCGTCTCACGGGCTTCTCGTCGAGTTTTTGCTCATTGTATTTCCCGTCTACTCTTCCCATTCCGTCTTCACATCTCACCTTAAACGACTTCTCCTCGAGAGAAAATTCACATCGTCGCTTCAAGTCCAGCAAAGTTCTTTTCCCTGCATTCCCATAAGACTTCGCAATCGCTTGCATGATATATGTGGTGTCATGTTACAATCGCTTGCTTACCGACAATATCCCTGTTGCTCACACCCCGAGCAGAGTGATGCTATGTATCTTATTTAATGCTGTATTCCCAGAACCTAATCTAGCACCTGACATAATAGGTACTCGATAAATGTTGGTTGAGTAAATGAACAAATAGGAGGACAATTTTGTCTAGAATATAGGCTCCAAGTATCTGAAAAACTTCATTTTCAAAATCTGTTAGCAACTACTCTAGTCGTACTAGCCTCACCTTATTTGTTTTACCATCTCCTAAAAAATTCCTAGCAATACAAATACGCATCGAATTTCTTCTGCAGACATCCTACGGCCTGAAACAGCGCAGAATGATGCTTTCTCTTCTGCTTTGTCAACCTTCTCCAATGACCCCGGTGTTACTCGCCTTGGTCACCAATGGTACTTTGCACAAGACGGTGCGTTCTCCAAGAACAACAGGATACATCGCCTAAGAAAATCAGGGGCCGATACATTGGTGCAATTCACGTTGCAGCCCGGTGCAGTAGTGTGTCACAGTTCGGATGTGTCCGCCACAACCACACACACTCAGACCAAAGTCCGAGGGCATCAGACCTTACACCCATGGTGTACTTGGCCAGTAAGACGCAGTGCTACTGAGGACAGTACTCTCTCCTCCTACGAGTGTGTGCCTGTGAAGACAGCGGCGTAGTGTTATTAAGAAGACGTGATCAGGGGCCGGAGATTTAGCTCAGTGGTTTCGTCGCATGCTGCGCAAGCGCAGGACCCGAGTTCAATACCCGGTACCAAAAAAAAAAGAAGACCTCTTCAAGGCTGGCCTTGAACTCACTGTGTAGCTCAGGCTGGCCTCAAACTCACAGCGATGCTCCTGCCTCAGCCTCCCAGGTGCTGTGTGCGGCACCACAATAGGCTTCCACTATGTTTTCTCTTCATTTTTGTACACGTTTGCAGTACACAATGTTTGCATTCCTTGTGTGGAGTTGGCACCTGGACATAACACACCTTAATTCCTTTTCGTCCCCTTTCCCTCTGCTCCCTTCCCTTCCCTCTGTCTCTTGATGCCCCTCCCGTTTGAGAAAGATCTGTCTCCCTACTTCCGGTCACCTATTTGATTTTGCTCCTTATTTATACTTCCAGTTTCTCATAGACGAGAAACCACATGGCATTAAAGCTCGAGCATCTGATGCACTCCACTTACCATCATGCTCTCCGGGCACCCATTTTAAAAACGTGCTAGGTGTCAACTCATCAGGAACAAGGACAGAGGATTGATTCACAGAGGGCCTGAGCCCTGGGAAGCCCTGCCACGCTCCCGGCCGGCTCTTCACGTCTCTGTACGTGAACCCCACTAGCTTCCTTCGGGAAGCCTTCCCTCCCGCTCTGGAAAGCGGTGGAAAGAGACTGCTCCCTTCCATGCACCGCTTCCCTCCTCCTCCACATCCTGGAAGACTTGTGTGATGGACCTGGTGTCTTCTATAGCAGCGGCACTACTTGTCGACCTTGGCTCTTCTCGTGCAGTCTGGCAGGGCGATTCATGTGCCTTTGTGCTTGCTAGATGTTTGTTGGGTGCGTCCCTGTCTCGTGTTGTCTGGTCCTGCCCTCTGCATGGGCATGTGATGTGGACAGCCGGGTGCGGGTGCGGTGGAAAGAGGCTTCTAGACAAACACTTACAAATGCAGGAGCGTTTCAGCAAGGACGAGACTTGGATGAAGAAGATCAAAAGGAGCCGGGCACGGTGTCACACTCCTGTGATCCCAGCACTCAGGAGGCTGAGGCAGGAGGATCACGTGAGTTCGAGGCCAGCCTGGACTACATAGCAAGACCCTGTCTCACACACACACACACAAAAAGTCAAGAATATCATGAATGCGCTTGATATGGGCAGCAGGCCTGGTTCAAATCTCGGTGAGAACACTTAGAAGTTTATAGACTTACGCAGATGGCTTAGCTTAAACTTTGCCATCTGTAAAGTGGGGGAAATGGTAGTAGCTGCCTGGGAGACAGAATTATAATCGGACTCCCCAGATTGCCCCAGCAGGTGACCCTGGGAGGGACCTGTGATGGGAGTTTACTCTGTGGCTGTGTTCTTTAACAAAGAGGAAGGGTTTTGTTTTGTGTGTCTTGTTGTTGTTGTTTTCTTGGTAGTACTGGGGAGTGAATTCAGGGTTTGTGCCACCCTGATTAGACGAAGGGGTTTTGCAGATATAATTAAGGTCCTTAATCATTCGACTTAGGGTTCACAACCCTAACCAGGTAAGCCCTTCAGAGGAGGTGATTTTGAGGGAGAGATTTTCTTGCGGGGCTTGAAGAGCCAGCTGACAGAGGACCGTGGACAGGACCACATGACCCAGGCTTCAGACTCCTGGGGCTGAGACCAGGCAGGCTCCCCATGACAGCAAGAAAAATGGACTCTAGTCCTAAAACTGCAAGGCAAGTCATTTCCCCACAACTGTGTGCTTGGAACAGCACTTCAAACCACTGAGGAGTCTTAGCCGAAGACTGATGGCGACCTCGTAGGATCCTCAGAGGGGGACGCAGTGTAGCCCTGAGCATAGAAGCCGTGAGGCAACACCGTGTGCTGTTTCAGTCAGGGGTCTTTGAGGTCGGCTGTTATGCAGCAATAGAAAACAAACATTCCACTTCGAGGAAGATTTCCATTTTATAAGCAATTTGGCTCTAAGTAGCATTAGAGAGAAAGAAGAGCATTAGATTGAAGGAAGCAGAATTTACTGGAACAAAGTTTGGTTACAAAATGGAAGACAAAGGTAAGCGTTCGGGCCTTGGGGGTGACTTGAGGTTGCCATTCCGGAAGCTTCCTGTACAGCTTTCGAAATAATCTTTCTATCCCGCCCTTAGCAGTCATCTTAGGAATCCGAGTCTCCTGACAGCCTCACTGGCCTTCCCCTCCCGGCTTGAGCTCCCTTTGTCACCGGGCTTGAGGAGGGACAGCCTGAGACCACAGGAGGCGAAGATGGAGCTCCCTAGGGAAGTGTGAGGCTTTCAACCCCAGAGATGTGGCCCAGATACCCACAAAGGCGGCCTCCTTGCCGTCGCCCAGGGATGCTCAGAAGAGCCGTCACACGATACATGTAAAGATCTTGGCACGCAGCAATCATTTAGTACATGTTAACCATCATTACTACGCATCTTGAGACTGGAGCCTCACCTGGACAGTAAAACAAAAATTCTATTCCTGGAGATGAGAAGAGAAATCCCATCCTGATGAGAAGAACTGCCTAACACACAAGAAGACAGATTGAAGTGCTGTTGACACCTGGATGACATAATTAAGGACGTATGGAGAGGTCAGGGAGTTGCAGGTCCTCACAGGCTATTTGTGCTGATTATTTCTAAGGAGCCACAGCCAAATACTCATGACGTAGACTCCTCCAACTCCCACCGAGTCAAGGCAACTAGTAGTAGCTCTGTCTCTTCACCCACCTTTCTCATTTGTTGACCTGTGATTCTGATCATAAATACAATAGATGTGCCGAAGCCATGTTTAAATAGTGGCTTCAAAAAAAATTTCATACTCTATGACCTGTTTGTATCTGGCCCTATCCATAAAACTCATAATAAAACCTGTTACTACCTGGTACTGAGTGTGATATACTGTAGTTGCGTGGCTGGGAATCGAACCCAGGGCCTTGTGCATGCTAGGCAAGAGCTCTACCCTGGGCTGTA
Source organism: Heterocephalus glaber (assembly GCF_000247695.1). The sequence goes on from NW_004624753.1 coordinate 4,293,560, forward strand.
CCTTTAGCCCCTGCTTTTGAAGTAGGCTTTGCTGTGATCTCTAGTTGAGAGGCCTTTGGTCAGCAGGCAATCTGAGAAAGGCCTGTCCTTCAGGTGTCATCACTTCCTGCCAGAGCATCACAGGAGTTCAGTTCCCTTCCATTTTCTCCACTCCACAAGTATTTATTGAGCTCCCATTATGTCCAATGGACTGTATAACAGTCTTTGATAGATTAAAAAATGAATAGATAAGACAGAGCTCCTGACCTGAGGGTATTTTATTATCTCAAAAGAGAGACAAACTTTACAAAGACCTGACACAACATAGAGCAAGATATGACAAGGGCTAAAGTGGATACAGAGACAGAGAGCAGCTTTATATTTCAACTGTGGTTACCTGGATTTTTCCTTTCCCAATCAAGAACCCTCCAGGAGAGGGAACATTTTATTTGTTTTTGTACTCTCGTGCCTAGCACAGTCTGTTGCCCTTAATTTGTGAAACTAATGGTGAGTTTAAAAATTGTTTAAGTAGAAGGAAAAGGGGCAAAGTAACCTTTAAGGGTAAAGTCCAGTGGCATTAAGTACATTCATGTTATCATGTATCATCCATCTGCAGAACCACTTCATTTTACCAAACTGACAGTTGCATCTGTCTAAGAATGACTCCTCATTCCTCCTTCCTCCTGGCCCCTAGCTACCCTTCTACTTCATGTATGAATTTGCCCAATCTAGCTCATTTTTTAAACTGCTAAATGAACTCATATAGTATCTGTCCTCTTATGATTGGCTTATTTCAGTGAGCATAAAATTTATCCAAGTGGTCCCAAAATCTCCTTCCATTCTAAGGCTAGAGTTTACTGTATGTGTACACACACACACACACACACACACACACACACACATACACACACCTTTTGTTTGTCCATTCATCCATCATTGGACATTTGGGTTATCTTATATCTTGGCTACTGTGAATATTACAGACAGGAACTTCAGTGTATAAATATCTGTTGGAGTGAGTTAGAACTTTTGATTATATCAAGATAGGCAGAGAGGACTTCTCAAGCTTAGGAAATGAACATAATCAAGGACAGTCAACAGCATCCTGTGCTTGCTAGGTAAGGCTTACTAGGTAAGGTTTGCAGGGCACCCTGGCTGGAGATGGAAGGGTCGATTTGTACGAGTAATTAAAGGGCACCAAGTACCATCCTGAGGAGGTAAACTTTTTCTAAAGTTAGGAAGAAGCACTTAGGGGATGGGGCAGGTGAGTAGCCTTACCCACTGTATATTTAAGGAGTGTTAACTGGAGCAGTAAAGATGTAGTTATAAATACAGGGTTATAATCCTGGAAGGAGACAGATTAGGGCATCGGCAGAGGAAACAGTGAAAGGAGGAGGAAGGGAGTAGGGATGTTATAGAGGAACAATCACAGGGATCTGTGGATGGGCTGGATGTGGGTGGCAGGAAAGGGAAGTGGTTGTTAAATCCATGGCATCATAAACTGGGATGGAGCATGAAGAAGGAAGCAGCAGGCAAAAGTAAGTTGCTATTTATTGAGCTCTTAATGTATTTGTCACCTCACATGTATTATCTCATTTAATCTTGATAACGACCCTGTAAAGGGGGGATTATTGTACATAAGAGGAAACTCCGTTTACGTAGATTAAATTACTGTCAAATGCCTAGCTAAGTGGTGGAACTGAGACTCCAATGCAAGACTAATTGCAAAGTTCAAGCATTGTTTTAACTACCACACTATTCCACTGTCATCAAACACACGGAATATCCATGTGTATTTATCACTTAAGAAATTAGAAATGTAATTCTGGCTATAAAGCTCGGTAGAATGCTCATGACAAAAACGTAGTCCTGTTCTTCCCACGAAAGATGAATTCAAGTGATGCTGAGGAGCTACATGAATTCACTCAGGAGAGAACATAATGACAGAAGAGAAGGTTAGAACACAATGCCAGAAACACAAAATGGTAGTTCAGGTTCTCCAGAGAGACAGAACCCATAGGATATATAGGTAAATGAATAGATGGACAGAGAGATGAATGGATAGATGGACAGATGGGTAGATAGACGGATGGATAGCTAGATGGATGGATGGATGGACAGATGGACGGATTAAATAAAGGAAGGAAGGAAGGAAAGAAAGAATTTATAAGAGGAAATGGCTCATGTGATTATGAAAGCTGAGACATCTCACAAAGGCCACCTGCAAACTGGAGCCGAGTATGGCTCAGTTCAAGTCTGAGGCCTCAAAGCCAGAGAAGCCAGTGGTGTAACCCTCAGCCTGGGGCCCAAGACCTGAGAAGAGTGTGTGAGGAGGTGGGGTGCGGTAGTGGTATAAGTCCCCACGTGCAAAATCAGAAAGCCTGGCGTTCTGATGTTTGAGGTCGAGAGAGGAAGAATGCGTCTAAGCTCCGGAAAAGCGAGGAAGTCGCCTCCTTTCGCTATCAAGGCCCACTGGTTGGATGGTGCCCACCTTGGGGAGGGTGACTCTTCCCCACTCAGCCCTCTGACTCTCAGCATCCGGGTCCTTGCCAACGTCGCTCACAAACATCCCTCCTCGAAGCAGCTCTCTGCAAGCTCTCTGTCCTCTTAGCACAGGACCGGATCCGAGGGACTGGAAGTCAGCCAGAACATTGACTTGACAGAGAATTGCCTGACAGGACAGTTTCAGGACAGGGAGCAGTTGTCACTGTCTCGGGGATCTAGAACTGTGAGGAACCAGACCAGCGCCATAGACTCGACATTTAGGAAGTCACTGGAGACTGCAGCCTACCGCAGCGTCGAAGGACCACGAGGAAGTGGGGAACGGAAGAAAGTGGGTGCGAACTGCTTGTTCAGGGCGGCTGGCAGAAAGGAGAGGAGGAACGACAGCACAGCTGGTGGAGGGAAGCACAGCTGAGGAAAGGGTTTCTGTTTTAGGACTGGGAAGGTAGGAGCGTGTTTTTTGGCTGGGAAGAAAAACCCAGCAGAGGATAGCAGACTGAATACTGGGAGAACAACAAAAGCTCATGGAGGACTAGGAAGGAGTGTGGCCAAGCATGCACTGAAAAGCACAGCCTGTGGAGGAAGTGGGGCTGTTCTTGCCCTGGACACGGGAAGGAGAGGAGCTTTCCGCTGGCATGGAGGGGCCACCTTGGGAGGCTGTGGGGACCCCAGGAACTAGTGGACACCAGGTGGGACCGAAGAGGGCCACCTCAGGTCAAATGAGTAGGTTTCCAGCGTCACTAAGGCTCCTCCGAGTTCCTACTGCTTTAATCTGCAGTGAAGCCAGTCAGCTGGGCGGGCGATCAGAGCTCACTGCCTTCCACGGCCATGGACACCTGATTGGGCCTGGGTACTTCCTTAGTCAATTCATAGCCTCTTAAGTGAGATCCACCTGGGCTGATTTCGTCAATGGTATGTTGATTTGTACCACTTTCCTTTTGTTTGGTACTGGGCATCGAACTCGGGTCCTTGCGCTTTTGAGGCAGGTGCCAGAAGCTAAATCCCCTGCCCTATACCACTTTCATTTTTCACTGTCAACAAATTCCAAGGCTGTAGGTATCAAAACCCTCCACACAGACACGAGGAAAGAGACTGCCTTGAAGAGGAAAACATTGAGAAATTACTCAGATACAGCAAAATGCTTCGATATTGAATTGCAAAATTTTACTCTTTAAAGAAGTCAAGCTCACTGAGAAACCTTGGTTTGCAAACCTTCCTATTGATTCTAGTTTGGGAAACAGAACCAAGTGCAAGGCAGAGCGAGTATAATTTAAAGCAACAGATTGTCTTCTCCTCTTACATTGACATTCCGTTCCACATTCTACGTGAACAAAGCAATGTTCCAGATTTTTTACATCCAGTTACATTGACTGTGTTTATGTGACAAATTCAATCCAGACACAGGCATTAGCGATGGGCAGTATACCTGTGTTACCACCATCATGAAAGATAATGTGGGAATGTTATAACAAATATTTAGTTAAAAAACTGAAAAGGGCTTTGAAAATGTACAGTGTAATATAAATGCTAAATAAAGATAATATATTCTGAACAGCAGGCTCCTTTGAAATAAGGCCTATGAATTCTTTTAGCACCCTCTGTTTACATGGTTTTAGGAACTTCTAGGAGGATGTTGCTCATGAACATTCTATAACATTGATACCTGTGGCCCAATAACCAGCTAGGAAAGGGCCAGGTAAAGTGCCAATGCAAAAATTAATATTTTTGAGTTATTTAATGAACAGTTACTGCACACTTACTATGTGCAGGTAGTGCTAGATGCTAGGAATACCAGAAGGAAAAAACAGGCAAATGGCAAAGGACATGGACTAGCATTTTTCTGAAGACATGCAAAAAGCCAAAAGGCATAGTTCATAACAAGTAAGTCATGGAAACGGCCCATATGTCCATCCACGGATGAATGGATAATGAAAATGTGGTATTTACACACAATGGAGTACTACTCTGCCATAAAGATAAAATTGAGTCATTTGTAGGAAAATGGATGCACCTTGAGACCATAATGCTAAATGGAGTAAATCAGACACCCAAAGGTTAAGTATCACATGGTTTCTCTTACAGGAGAAACCCAAAATATAAATAAAGAGCCAAATAAAAGATAGGAAAGAGGAGGTAGGGAGAAAGATCTTTCTCAAAGCGAAAGAGGATAAAGAGACAGAGGGAGAGGCTGGGCGTGGTGACACACGCCTGTAATCCTAGCACAGGGAGGCTGAGGCAGGAGAATCACTGCAAGTTTGAGTCTGAGGCCAGCCTGGGCTACATATGAAGACCCTCCCTCAAAACAAACAAACAAAACAATAACAACAACAACAACAAAATAAACCCAGCATGGTTTACTCATAATCCCAGCATTTGGGAGGCTGAAGCAGGAGGATGAGAGTTCAAAGCAAGCCAGAGGTACATGGTAAGACTTTGTCTCAAAGAAAAAAACCCTGAAAATAAAAAATAGAACTACCATATGATCCAGTAATCCCACTTCTAGGTGTGTAACCAAAGGATTTAGAATCAGTATACCGAAGAGATGTCTACATTCTCATGTTTCACAATTGCCCAGTTATGGAATCAACTTAAGTGCCATTTACCAAGGAGTGGATAAAGAAACTGTGGCATATCCACACAATAGAATACTATTCAGCCTTAGAAAGGAAGGAAGTTGTGTTATATATCTTAGTATATGTGCTGCCAAAGCGAGCACATTTTTTTTTTTTTTGGTACCAGGGATCGAACTCGGGTCCCTGCACTTGCGCAGCAGGCAGCAAAACCACTGAGCTAAATCCCCGGCCCGAAGTTGTGTTATATAGAACAACATGGATCAACTTGGAGGACGTTATGCTAGGTGAAAAAGCCAGGCGCAGAGAAATAAATACCAAGTGTGTTTTCATACACGGATGCTAAAAAGATGGCACACACAGAAGCAGGGGGCAGAATGGTGGTTACCTGGGGATGGGAACGGAAGGAAGGAGGAAGATGTTGGCCAGAGGGTTCAGGGTTTCAGTGAGACAGGAGAACGGTGTCCTGGAAAAGTACCAGAGGAGTCAATTAGATCAATTCAGTAATTTATACATACATACATCCCTTTGTATCCCATAAATACACACAATTATAATTTGCTTATATCTAATAAAATAATAAAAGCAGGAATGTGTTTACTCAGCAGCTAACTTTTTTTTTTTTTTTGAGACAGGGTCTCGTTGTGCAGTTCAGGCTGGCCTTGAACTCACTGTGTAGTCCAGGCTGGCTTCGAACTCGAAGAAATCCTCCTGCCTCAGCTTCTCAAGTGCTGGGAATACAGCCAGGTGCCACCACACCCGGAAGAAGGTAACATTTATTGATTACTAACTAAATGCCCAGGATTATTCTTGCAGTCATCCATTCAGACCTCTTAAGTGCCGCTGAGCTAGGGACTGTCGTATTCACACTTTATGGATACAGAAACAGGTAAGAGATGCTCCGGGATATGCCCAGGACCACAAGCAGTGGCCAGCAAGCAGTGGAGTTGGGATTTGACTCTTAAGTCTGGCTTGCATTTTCCACCAATGAAAAAACCCTGGGAATTGGATTGACCAAAGTGAGTGCCTAAATTGTCCTCTACAATTTTGCAAGGCCAAAATGCTTGCATCATCCACACTGCTTGGGGTCGTTTGCTCTCCGCTGGATTCGAAAGCCTCCTGGATTCTCCCTAAGTGGCGGCGAGTTACCATGGATGCACAGGAGCAGATGAGGATTCCGCCATGCAGGTGTCCATCCTGGTGACCCACGTGGCCAGGCCTCTCCGAGAAGCGGTCACTCGCAGCCCAGGGGGCCTCTAGCTCCTTTATCTTTGCCGCTTTCTACCAGCTAATTTCTGCTCGTCCTATAGGTTCTGCACCTCTGCCCTCTCTACCTTTTCCAAGGAATCACTTAGCCTTTGCAATGCCTGCCACTGGCTTATCCCTGTATCTCTGGTTCAGGTGGCTAAGTGTGTGAATACTCATGGCCCGGTGCTCCGGGCTGACTCACAGCTCCCATGTAATCCAGTTCAGTTCTTGGATTCAATGCTCATTCCCAGGCCAATCACGGAGGAGGCCAGGAGGCCGAGCACATGGAAAGGGCCTTCCAGGGACCCTAGGGAGCAATGAGAGCCACTGTCACAGACGCGTGACTTAGTTCTAAGGCTTCTGGGTTTAAGGGTTTTAAATGAGTGTGCTATGAAAAATTTAAAATAGTCCTTTCTTTTTAATTTAGAAGTCAGTTTACAGCCCCATATTATTCTACTCTTTTAAATGTGTCTGTAATATTTCGATCTCTCCCCTCTTTGTATCTGAATGTTCTTATCTATCCAGAGGCTTTTTGTATGATTTCCTCAGGATGTTTAGAATATGGCACGTCTTATACTCCTTTCCTTACCCGGTGAGTAACGAGCCCCCCCTTTTTCTCTCCTTTAGCAGTTCCTTTCTGTTACATTTTACTATCACAAACTCCATGCTAAGGATGTATGCAGACTTGTCACAAGTCAGAGAATCAGGAACCTTACAGGAAGATCAAACTCAGTGTTTACAAAAATAAAAACTCTTGGTCAAATCTTGAATGTTAACGTCATTCTCGTACTGGGAAAAACATGGAGTACACAATTACGTAGGCTAAAAAAAGATCAATAACTTGATTCATACATAAAACAAAGATAATACATTAAAAAGAATGATTTCAAATATCGTTCATGTAGAAAATGTCTCTGGAAAGATGTGATTTTATCATAAAATTTGTGACCAATGGCACACACTGCGACTTGGTGTCCGGGGTTATGAAAGCAGCGCCTGTCTACGAAACAGAGCCAAACCGACTGGTCACCAGGGCCAGAACCCTTGGCCTTCATGTCCTGGGCATTGGCTCAGGCCAGGGGTGCACCTGCCACTGATAATACTCTGATTCCGAGCAGATGGATGAAGCTTCACTCCACACGGAAAGTTCCTTTCTTTGTCCTATATTATCCATACTAAAATGTCACACAGGAGGGATGTGAAGGAGCAAGCCTTTCACAGACCTTAGAATCTGATTACTATGCACTCTTGCTCAAACAAGGCAGGGAATTTAAGAAAATGTGATAAGACTTGCTAAATGGCCCCCAGGCATGGTGGCAGAACTGAATTAGAACAGAACCCATTTGGACCTCACTCTAGGGCACTTCAGTTTAGGGGGAACTGGCTATGGCAGGGGAAGCCCGGACTTTGTCCCATGCAGGAGGAAAGTGTCCAATCCATGCAAAACAGGCTCAGTGTTAGGAACAGGGAGGTCAGCTTTCTAAACTGAGGTTTATGAAGCATAGGCCTTACAGGATGCAGCCAGTGAGAGCTTTCAAATGGCCACTATCTGGGGAGGTGAGAAGAAGCCATAAAACATCTCTGAACAGCAGGGCATGGTGGTGCATGCCTGTAATTCCAGCACTCTAGGAGGCTGAGGCAGGAAGACTCCTTCGAGGTCCAGACCAGCCTGGGCTATACAGTGAGTTCAAAGCCAGCCTGAATTACATAGTGAGACTCTCAAAAAACCAAAACCGTCTCTGAATAATGAGTGCAGTGACCTGTTTTTTAAAATTTTTAATTTTATTATTATTATTTTTGTTTGTTTTTTGAGACAGGGTTAGACTGGCCTGGAACTCGCAGCAATCCTCCTGCCTCAGCCTCATGAGTGCTGGGATTACATGCATGCACCATTACTCCCGACAGTTTAAAACACCTTCCATGTAAAATAACCTTGGCTTCAGTATATTTAGGAACCACGTAGCCTGTAATCACTTTGGGGTGAATGGAAGTTTGGGTATAAATAAATACATCCAAAGCAAAACAAAGATGTGAACTAATACTTTAGTTTGGGGTGTTGGGGAAGTTAGATCACTGGGTCTGAAGGACAGGTCCGGGATGGATGCACTTGTATGAGAAGTACAGTGGGACGGGAGGAGAAGGGCAGAGAATGAGGGGATTAAGCAGCGCTTGAGCGAAGGCGTTCACATAAAGTTTTAACCAGGGACTGGATGGCGAGGCTCATGTGGCAAGGAAGCCCCCACTGGTGTATTTCCACGTGTGGGCCAGATGGCCAGAGGTGCGTGACACACACCCATTGACATGGGGAGGATGAAACACTGTGACCTAGAGTCCAAGGATCTGATTCTGTCTCAGGTGGTAACAAAAAGGATTCTTAAAAAACAAAAAATAAAGCAAGAAGTTGCCAAGTTGCTAGCAGCCTTCAAGTCGTTATTCTTGCAGGCGAGTACTTGCAGATGTTTACCTCCGTGAGCCACACCTTAAGAACAACCTGGGTGGGATTGTTAGTACTGGTCTCAGGAGGAGAAAGACAATGTCCTGGAGATGGCCTTCACCTTCTCATTCTTGTTTCTGTTAGGGAATCCCAATCCCAGGCCCTGCAGTTTCCGGGCACACCTTGCTGTCTGAATGTGTGGGGCTTTATCAGGCATTTCCGGATTTGCTCACCTTCCCAGACACCTGCTGAGAATAAGTGAGGCATTACACACCCTGGAGGCCTGCACTTTAAGAATCAGTTTAGCCCTCCAGGTGGGCACACCTGTTATCCCAGTACTCTGGGAAGCTGAGGCAGGAGGGTCTCAAGTTTGAACCCACCCTGGGAAACTTAGTGAGATCCTGTCTCAAAAAGTAAAGAGCTTGGCATGGTGGTGCAGGCCTATAATCCCAGCATAGGAGGCTGAGGCAGAAGGATCACTGCAAATTCAAGCCTAGCCTGGGTTACACAGTGAGTTCAAGATCAGCCTTTCCTTGCTGCCACAAGCGCCCCTTGTACTTGCCCAATTGCACAAGTCCAACTGCACTTGTTTTACACACCCCTTCTATCACACTTAGCACACTGCGACATAAGACCCGATTTCCCGGGCGCAACCCCTGAGCACAGGGCTGTCCAGTTTCCATGTCTGCTCACCGCCAGCCCGTAAGGTGCTGGAATAAGGCAGGCTGTCCATCCGCATTCGTCAGGCCGCTTGAACAGACTTCTCTGAAAGCTCGCGCACGACCGCCACGTCCGGACGGGGCAGAGACGCTGGGGCGGCGTGGATTCTAAAATTAACTCAGTTTCTTTTGGGGCAAGGTCTCAGTTTGACACGTAACTCCCGGCCTTTCCTTCCCGCAAGGAGCAGGTGGGATGAGGTGAGTGAAACCCGGGCCAGCTAGCGGTTTGAGACTCGGTTGCTCTCTCGCGCCCAGCCTTCGCTAGTTCACACCCCAGGCCACTGCTGCCGACACGCGAGCGTCTTTTAGGCCCCTTTCAGCTTCGAAAGGTCTGCAGGTCACTTCCGGAGCACACGGCAAGCCACACGCCGCGATTTCTGGTTTGGAGAATCTGGTCACCTACCCACAGAAGACATAGTCAGGCGACCTGCTTCTCTAGGAGAATTTCACGGTCCGAAGGAAGCATTCGGCAGTTGACTTTCTAAACGGGTTCACGGAACAGTCTTTAAATGAAAAACTTCAATCAAGAATAATATTACATTTTGGGGAGGAGGATTTTTAATACAGCATTTCCACCTGTGATATATTTAAATTCTAGGCCTTAGGCAGCAGTTTCAGAAAAGGGCTTCCTTCACCCTTTATTAGATACAAAACAAACAGTCTGCTGGGGGCGGGGGCGAGGCCTCTCTCTACCTCCTCATCCCTGAAAAATACGACTTGGTTCACTAATCCTGAGCTCACACACGCTACTTTTTTTTTGCATGGTGAACTCTGCTATTGACATCAAAATGCTTAGCACAATTGTAATTACCTGGATTATTTTGTCTGCACTCATCACCTGTCTAGTAGAGAATAGTGAACGGCCCCAAGACAGCTGGTTATCAATAAAGGGACAGCTGTCAATCTAAAATACGTTTCTTGTTTTTTTGTTTTCGTGTTTGTTTTGTTTTGTTTTGTTTTGTTTGAGACAGTTATCCGATGTAGCCCAGGCTGGCCTTGAACTCACTATTATGTAGCCCAGTCTGGGCTTGAACTGAAGGGCGATCCTCCTGCCTCAGCCTCCTAAATGCTGGGATCACAGGCGTGCACACCACACCCTGTGATGTTGTCCCGATCTCCAGTCCCTGGGACGCGTTGACAAAGGCAGGTTTTGCAATTTGGACAGCTCAGCCATCTTGACTGAAGTCTGTATGAGGGCAGCCCCGGCCTGCCATCCCAAGGTACTTCAACAGCGCTCTGAGTTGGGGTAGGGATGCGGCGGGTCTCCAGAGGCCTAGCCCTCCCTGGCCGCTGTCCACGCCGACCCGCTTGGGCAGCGCCGGGAGGTGCAAGTTTGCAGGCACTGTTTCCGCTGCATTCCTGCAGTCCCGAAGGAGGGGGAGACCGCTACTCCGTCAGAAGCTTAAAACTTTATTTCTCATTTTTCCTGACCTGTGGCACGGATTTCGCCTTCCAGCAGCAGCGATCGGGAAGGCTCGGGCCCAAAGCCGAATGGCTGAACGCGTGCATTTCTCTGCACACGGTGGCTGAGCAGCTCTCAGGCTCGCCTAAAAAAAAAAGTAAAGTGAAAAATAGACAAATAGATCCACAGCCCAGCCGCCTCTCCCATGTGCTCCGGCCGCCGCGGTGAGCCGGGGCCGCGATCGCGCCCAGATGCACCTGAACCGGTCCCGCGGGCGGCTCCTCGGCCGAGCGCCGGCCCCGCGGCTCCCGGCGGCGAGGGAGCAGCGGCGGCGGCAGCCGCAGGAGCGAGCGCGAGCTCCCGGCCGCGGCGGCGGCGGCGGCGGCGGCTCCGGCGGCAGCGCAGTTCCCCTCTCCCCAGCCTGGCTCCACGCGCACATGCGCACTGCGCCCGCAGCCCTGGACCATTTGTCAGGACTACTCGTGAGACGGAGAAAAAGCGAGCGAGAAAATTGGGGGGTAAGGAGCGGGCGATCGGGCGCCGATCTCCGCCGGAGCCGGAGCCGGGTCTGGGCCCGAGCCGCGCGGGGCTGTTTTTTCCGGCCGGGGATGAAAGTTGCAGAGCCCTGCGGGGGAAGGAGGCGCACCCTGCCCGGCCGGAGGAGCGGAGCGGGGAGCAGGCGCAGGGGCTTCTCCCCCACTTCCCGCGCCTCTGGGAAACAGCCGCAAACTTCGTCCCGGGAGGGAAAGTGGGCGACGGGCCCGGGAAGGGCTGCAGGGCCCCCGGGCATCTCCCCCGAAGTAGTGAGTGCGAGTGCGAAAGAGGAACAAAAGAGCGAGAAAAGAGAAAGGAAAAAAATGGGGGGAGGAGAGACTTGTATTTTCTCCCTGCGCGCACCCGGGCAGGGTGTGGGGGCCGCGCGGGAGGCGGCG
>NW_004624753.1:4305614-4371821 GCF_000247695.1 Heterocephalus glaber
CCGCCCCTGCGGCCCCTCCGCCCGTGCGGCCTTTGTGCCGGGCGCGCACCGGGAGCGGGCGGCGGGCGCGAGAAGTCCGGGCGCGGGCGGCGCGGCAGTGGGAAAGAGGCCGAGCGGGCACTTTCTCCCCGCCCGCCCGCCCGCCGGGCCGAGTGTGCAGGCGCGTCCGCCCGCGGCGCTGCGTGTGCGCGGGTGTGAGTGCGAGTGTGCGCGGCGGCGGCGCGGGAGCGAGCGAGCGAGGCCTCCGGTCGGCGCGCACCCGCACCTCGCTCGCACGCACGCACACGCGGCCCGGGCCCGGCTCGGCGGCCGAGAGTTTGCGTTCGCCGCCGCCGCGCTCCTGGCCGGGGTGTGAGAATTTCCTACGGATCGGCTCCAATTTCCGCCATTTTGGGAAAGTTGCACACACACAAAAAAACCCGCAGCCTCCGGTCCATTCGTGCCCGAGGCAGAAAGTGCTCGGAGGCCGAGCGCGCGGGGAGGCGCGGGCCGCGGGCCGAGCCTGGAGCCCGCGCCGTCGCGGCGTCCGCCCCGTGCCAGTGCCGCTGCCGGTGCCGGTGCCGGTGCCGGTGCCGGTGCGGCGCGGCCGATCGCAGGCAGGGGCGGCCGCCTGCTGCAACTTGTTTACGCCCGCCTCGCTCTGGTCCTCTGGGAGGCAGCGGTGGGCGCAGGGCCGCCGGCTGGATCTCGGGTTCCGCGCGCTCGCGTCCCGGGCCCGGGCCGAGCTAGCCCGCGGCGGCGGGGGCGGCACCGGCGGGGCGGGGCGCAACTTCGGCGCCGGTGGGGAAACTTTGATCGCCTTCAAAGAAAACGGGGGGCAGGACTGGAGCCCCGATCCGGCGGTGCCAGCGCGGCCCACTGCGCGAGCGTGAGAGAAAGTTTCAGCGCGGGCGGGCCCCTCCCGAGACGTGGGAGCCGCGCAGGCCGGGGAGACCCAGGTAAACGGCGCTCCCTTCCCCTTCCCGGGCCCGGCCGCCGCCGCCGCCGCCGCCCCGCTTCCTCCCGTTCCGCCCTCGCCGCAGCCGAGGTATCTTTCTCTCTTGGAAGGGACCCCAGAAACGCCGCCTCTTTCCCTCTGCGGCTGCCTCGCGCCCTCCCCGGACCCCAGTCCTCGCCAGCTCGGGCCCCCCGGACACGGCCCCCCCACCCCCACCCCGGGAGCGCTCCGGGTGCGCAGAGGCAAACCGGCTTCAAGGGATTGTTCTTGGAGCGGGGAGGCTGGGACGTGAAATAAGAATTTGGGGGCGCGGGGCGCGGAACCCCCTGTGGGCCCCGATCGCTGTCCGTGATGGCCCCACGGGGGTCGGGAGCCCCGAGGCGCTGCGCTGGCGCTCACGGTCGCGTGGATTTTTGCGCAAGTTTTTAGAAAAACACCGACTCCACTAGAGAGCTTTTCTCCGGAAAGTTTCAAGTGCCTCAAAATAGCGATCGCGCAAAACTGGCCACGGGGAGACCTCTAGCGGTCGGACGCGTCCTAAGTTCGGAGGCCGGAGCAAAGTTTGGCCTTTACTTGTGGCTGCGCAGTCAGTTCCGACGTGGAGGCGATTACAGGAGGGGCGGGCGCCTGGGGTCCTGGGGAAGGATGCGGGTCAGAAATAAGTCTGGTAAATCGGAGCGCAGTGCATACTGAGGACCCGGCCCCGTCGTTCCCAACCGCTATTCTGGGTGTCAGAAAGCCGCTTTGCTCTCTCTCCTTCTGGAATTTGAGGTTGGGCATTCCCTGGTGAAGGAGCAATTGCATGTGTTCCCACGGATCCTCGCCTGTGTGTTTCATCAGTTTTTAGTCATGAGTGAAAGAGAGTGATTTCATTTTGAATGTTAATAAAAGGACAAGATGAGATATTTAAAACTGAAAAAAGAAACCTTTTGAAGATTATTTACCTTTTATATGAGCTGGTCATTTTACTGTCTGGGAAATGTACTTTAAGACTCACGTTCCGTTTCTTAGCTGTATAGTTAATGTATATAGACGTCCCGTCTAGTTCTAAGGGCGTAATTTTGTTTTGTTGGTTAAAAAATCATGAACAAATACTTTGTATAATCTGTGACTTAAAAATTTAACACGTGGGTAAACACTGCTTACATAGTATCTATCCCCTTTTCTTTTTTGGTACCAAAGATCGAACTCAGGACCTTGTGCTTTCGAAGCAGGCGCAGTGCCACTGAGCTAAATCCCCGGCCCAATCCCCCTTTTTTTAAGGAAATTTTTTTACACCCCTTTCCCCTCAAGCCCTCTCCCCTCCCTACCTACAAAAACTTTATTTCCATTTTTCTTCTATTTTCACTTTTTTTCTTATCCCTTCCTTTCTGCCTCCCTCCTCCCTTGTTCCCCTTTCCATCTGAATATTTTCTTCCCATTTTCCAACATCCATTATACATCCCAGTCCTTATTTCCACATTCAGGTTCTCACACCAGAGAAACAATGCAGTATTTAAACATGTGTGTCTGATTTATTTCACTTAAGAAGACTACGGCTCAAGGTCCACCCATTTAGCTATAAATGTCAGAAGGTCATCCTTTATGGCAGAGTAGTACTCCATTTTATAAGAAAACCCCACATCTTCTTTATTCATATCTTCTTTATCATCAGTTGATGGGCATTTGGGCTGTTTCCAAGTTTTAGCTATTACAAACTGTGCTGCTATAAACATGGGTGTGCATAGATCGCTGTGGTATGATTCTTTTAATTCTTTTGGGAAGATACCCAGCAGGGAAATAGCTGGGTCAAGTGGAATCTCTAGTTTTAGTTCTTTGAGGTATCTCCATAGTGATTTCCACAGTGGTTGCACCAGTCTACACTCCCACCAGCAGTGGAGAAGGGTTCCCTTTTCCCCACAATCCCTCCAGCATTTGTTTTATTGGTTGATTTCTTGATAATAGCCATTCTTTCTGGAGTGAGATGGAATCTCAGTGTTGTTTTAATTTGCATCTCTCGAATGACTAGTGATGTTGAACATTTTTTCATAAATTTATTTGCTGTCTCTAATTCTTCATCATTTTACAAGCTCACAGCAATGTATGTGGATTCAGATTTCCCCACCTTCTCATTAATGTTAGTTGCCTGTGATTATTTTTTTTTTCGTACCGGGGATTGAACTTGGGTCCTTCCGCTTGTGAGGCTGACAGTGGAACCACTGAGCTAAATCCCCAGCCCAGCCGTCTCTAATTCTTCATCTGAGAAATGTGTATTCATTTCAGATGCCCATGTTTGGGTTGGGTCTTTAAATCTGGCGTGGTCTGATATATTTTGAGTTCTTTATATATTCTAGATAGTAGACCTTTATCTGAATGGCGCGTAAACATAATATCTATTCTTTTGCCAGTGTGTATCCTGTAAAGTATCCGGGTTAATTTTAAAGATAAATACAATGAGGGAAATTCAAGTTGTACCAAATAATCCTGTAACTTTCACCTGCCTGTTAGACGATGAGAGAGATCTGTTGGGGCTGAATTTAGGATATGGGAATGAGATGAATAATTAAAATCAATTTCACCTCACCGGCACCAGTTTATTTTAACATGCAGAGCGATGTGTGGAGCGAAGCATGCCAGTGTTTGGAAATGTGAAGTGCTTAATTGTGGTTTGTGGACTTGAAGGCTTCTTTTGACGACAGTGATTGGATTTTTTACCTTTCCTCTTTTAAAATCAGTGCCAGGTCCTTACGAGGGAGGCTTGGGAGTGTACAGAGTTGTGAGGATCCCCTGACGTTTCTTTCTTCGCTGCTACAAGGTAAGATTTGCTTCGTGGTATAAATTGCTTGATACACTTGCAACTGTTAGAAGCTACATTTGAAAATCAGGAAGGAGAGTGTGGGTGGGGTTAGCAGAAACACCTAAATTTGCTGGGCACGGTGGTGCACGCCTGAAATCCCAGCACTGGGGAGGCCAAGGCAGGAAAATCACAGTGAGTTGGAAGCCAGCCTGGGCTACACAGTGAGTTCAAGGCCAGCCTGAACTACATAGCCAGACTTTGTCTCAAAAAAGAAAGAAATGCCTAAGTTTGTAGGGGTTGCTTTGAATGCAGGAATTTACACTAAAGTGTGTTTGAGGGTTGACTGAAACATTAGGGGACACGAGGTTTGTCTGGGTAGCCTTGAGACAGACATACTGAAAAGATTCTTAGCCTTTCAGCCTCTGTCTTCTCCTAAAAGCAAGTTGTTTTCTTCTTTGGAATGGAAAAAGCGGGAAAACTGGAAAAAGTGACTGTCAGTTCAGGTAACTGTTATATATATGGATATCCGGTGATATGGAAGATTCCAGAACTTCAAATGTGTTGGCGGTCTGTGCTAAAACTTCTGTAGCTGAAATTTAGAAGGAGAATTTTGGAGTATTTGAGTCAGTCCTCCGGCTTTAATTCGAGCAGGGCTGAGTCCTCCCGGACAGCTGTGCCGGGGTGGCGAGGCCCGGCGCGTCCGCCTCTGAACTCGGCTCCGGCTCCGGGGCATGCGGCGGCGACCTGGACCTGTGGGCTCCCGCACCGATTGCAGAAGGCGCAGCTCAGGCCACTCGGCCCAGACCCACGTGAAGGCGAAGCCGCCCTTCCTGGCGTGGGCAGGACTAACGCCTGGCGGCCCGCCGTGGCCTGGACGCCAGGCCGAGGGTATGAAACGCGCCGTGGCAGGTGTGTGCTGTGCTTTTCTGCCTGGGGCTCGGCTGGCCGTGTGAGGAGCTGTTTAGACGCGGTGGGTGAGTTGAACTCAGCGCCTGTTTCTCTTCCTGCGGGGAGGGCAGGCTGCAGTGGGAATCTGGGCTGGACCTCTTCACTTAAGGCACCACCTTGGGAGCCCTTTACCTCCTTCCGCTTAGATTTGTCATCTGGAAAATGAGAACAACTGTTCTTGCCTTGCTTCTTTTTGAAAAACAAAAGGGGGGGGTAAAATAAAATAAGATTTTAAGACTCATAAAGCAGTATTCGAGTGTGTGTTCGCTGTGTTCTCATTTTAGCCAGGCTTTATGAAGGGGAGGAGGTAGGCTGTGTAGGGTATGCTGATTTAATTCTTGCCTAGAATTTTTAGATTGGTTTCTGGTGTATGTCGTGTGTGTGTGTGTGTGTGTGTGTGTGTGTGTGTGCGCGCGCGCGCGCGCGCGTGTGTGAAAAAACTTCCAGCAGTATTTTTTTCTTGAGAAGAGTATCATACTTTTGATAATATCAGATCCTTGAACAGAGGGACTGAGGTTTAACATGGTGCTAGATGCAAAGCCTGAAATGTATGTACCCCCAATTAGTCATTTAATAAATAAAAAGAATAAATGACAGAAATACTTGAGAGCAATGCCTTATTGTGGAAATGTAGGGCAGTGAGAGTCAAAGGGAATTCAGGTACTGTAATTAATATTTTGGCAGCGGGAGTCCACCGAGAGAAGAGGCTAGCAAAGAGGTAGCTGGGGCAGTAGTGATTTAAACGAACTATAGGGCCAGAAACGATGCCTGCAGATGACTAGGTGTAGGGAAAATCCATGTCAGGGCCTTTCCCACTCCTTTTCTAGACCCCCTTTGCTGTTACATTTTATTTATAGCCAACTGTCCAAAATCTAGGTAGAAAAAAGTTACGAGTTCTGTTTGTCTTTATTTTCAACTCAATAATACTGAGCCTGGCAAAATAAACCTTGATGTGTTGTTTTTACTTCATCTCTCTTCCTTTGTAGAGTCTCTAATATTCTAAGAATCCAAAGCCCGTAAGTGGAGGAAAGAAAAGAAATATATGTCCTATTTAACTAGTCCCCGCATAAGAGAAGTGTTGGTTTTTGGGTAATTCCCACTGGTCAGTTTGATGCTTTGTTTTCCAAGAGTTGTATGCTGTTTCACCCAGCGCCCCTTACAACAGATGCAGTTAGAGTGGGAAATTCATAAGAGAAGTTACTTGATGTGCTACAAGACAAGGCTGCTCTTGGGGTCCCAAGGGTGGGTAAGTGGGTGATCCCTCCAGCAGCACTTCAAGGGACTTAATCTTACAGTGTTGAACCCTACAAGACTGGGTTTTGACCCGGTAGAGTTCCCTAGGACTAGCACAAGTCTGAGCTCTGTGAGGGATAAATTGCATGGCATTTGCACATGGGACAGGTAAAGAAGAGTAAGGGCTTTAGGCCAGTGAGTCAGGAAACATGGATTTGGGCTGCCTGTTGTAGGGCCTTGCATGTAATTATATATATGACAAAGACAGTGCATTCCTTATTATTATTATTTAATACTTGCCCTTTAGAAAGCAGTAAGCGACCCCTCCTCACTGTTAAGGACAGACTGACTCCTGTAAGTAGGGAGGGAGATGGATTGGGCTGACTCTTCCTCTTTGACCTCACAAGATCTGCCCTACCACTGTCCTGCTTGCTACTACCGAGAGACTCATTCCTCGAAAGGATTTGGGGCTCTTACGATATTCAAGGGTGATTAAAATACTCAATGAATGTTTACATGAAAAACTGACAGCAAAAGATACACTGACCCCCCTCAAAATAGTTCCCCTCACTTTGATCACATTTATTGCCTTGTTCGTGGTTTCTGAAGCAGTTCTGGAAGTCCTTTCGCGAGGCTGTCTTTATGAGGTGTGATCAAAAATGCAGTGAATGCTGCTGCTGAGTGCCACCTAATGGAAAGGGAGGCTGGTAAAAAGATACCAGCAGTGTGTCCTCGCCAGACCTGGTACCTCATGAGGTCAGGCTCTTCCCCAAAGTCAAAATGATCATGGAAAACAAATGTTTCAAATTGTTCAGGTAGCTTTGGGCAGTGGCAGTATCATAGCCAACAAGGTTTATCTGATGCACAATTATTGCTAATTGAATTGATTCAGGTAATTGAGACAGCTATGACAGCACATCTAAAGACACTCAGGAAAGAATTCTCCAGAACTGCTTCAGAACGTGGCAAGAGTGATGGGAGATGTGTGTTTGCAATGAGAAGGAGTATTTTGAGAGACATTAAAGGCAATGTGTCTCTTATTGTGACAATGTGTTAAAATTTAAGTATTCACTATTTTTCGATTGCACCTCATGAGTGAAGATAATTATTTATATGCTCATATATATATATATTTACCTTGATTGTTTTGTTTGTTTTTTTGAGACAGGGTCTTGGTATGTAGTTCAGGCTGTCATTGAACTCATGGCACACCTCCAGCCTCAGCTTCCCAAGTGCTGGGATATCAGGTGTGCACCATCATGCCTTGCTGATATCTTGAAATGTGAGGAATCTTTAAAAGATGTATTTTGTCAAGGGAATCATTATCCAGTGGAAATATTCTCAGGCTTTCTCTTTACCATGTAAAATTACTTCATTGACAGGTGTGGATATGAGTCAGACTATGAACCGGTTAGTATTGACTGTAGCAGTTAAGCACCAGTGAATGAAAGGAAGCACAGGGCCAGGTACCCTCGACAGAGACTTACATTTGATTGATGAGGCTAGGAAGTCCCCGCTTAGGAGATGGGGAGTTGGGAAGAAAGAACAGAGCATTTGGGTTAAGGGAGCTTGAGTCGAGTTGGGTGATTTTGAGTGAGAGGTTTGTTGCGTGGGCTCAGGTTTTCTCAAGTGGATTTAGACTTAAGGAGTTGAATGGTGATTGTAAAGATTGCATTTGTGTTCTGTGCAATATAATAAAATACTCTTTCTGTGTCAGTCTTCTTTCTCTCATATATACTGTTGTAAAGCAGTGTTTTGTATTTAGGTAACAAATATTCACTGGGCATCTGTTTTATGAAAATTGATACCAGGGAGTGATTTACATAATCAACACCTAGAGCAGTGTTGAATGAACAAAGTGTTGGAGCTACCAAGAAAGAGAGCATCAGTCCTTGGCCTTAGCATATTCATGATTGAGTTGGAGGTCGGCCGTGCGTATGGAATGGCCGTTTACAGAGTGAAGCCGAGCGCCAGAGTGAGACGAAGTGTATGGTGGTAGAGGCACAGGCACTGGCACTGTGGTGAAGCCTCTGGACATGATGCCAAACATGTTCCCGTGCTAGGGGCCAGGCAAGAGGGCGTGCTCTGCAGAGCCCTTGAAGTATTGATGGTTTGGCTGCAGTTGCTCAGTACGTGCCTTTTGAATGTCAAGCACTGATTAGGTGCTTTAGATTTGCTCATTTATTCATCTAAGGATACTTACTGCATAGCTTCTGTGTGCCTAGCTACCGTTGCAGTTACAACTTTCACTAACCTTGGGCATTTAGTATTCTTTCTTTTTAAAGTAATGGTTTTCAGAGATACTTAGTAACTTCTCTGACTTCATATCTTGCAGTTGGAAAGGGATGGGTCTAGGGAAATGTTACTAGCTCAGGATTGCATTGTTACATCTGTAGGTTTCTGAGTTTCAAAACAGTAATTCTAGAAGATTTCAAAGAAATCCCATTTCCAGGTTAATATATTTGTCCTTAGTTTATGCTAAGTTGAGCAACAATGAACACGTACTAGTGACACTGGGAAGAAAACCATCTTTCCACTTCTTTTTTTTTCTTTTTTAAACCAAGAATTGAGAAAAGAACACTTGGTCTAGTCCATGGCCTTGAAATGACCACACAAAATCAGAAAGAATGGGACCTAAGTTTGCTGAAGTAGACTCAGAAGCCAGGATGTTAAAAGGAAAGAAGAAAATGGAGGACTAGAGAGAATAGTGGAGAGGAGCCAGGTTGGGAATATAGTGTCCTGGAATAAAAAATGAGAATTGGATATGAACAGGAAGACACTCAAGCACAGTGCTTTCATTACCTGCCTTATCCTCAACCGGAACTCTGGGTCCCGTATTCGCACCCTAGCCCTAAGTAAGTCGGCTGTGCTGGCGGGTGGCACTGCGGATTCTTTCTCTCTGCTGTGAGAAGCGGCCCGTCAAACAGTCTTCGGTCTGACTGCGAGGGATGCCACTGCGTGTGCCGATTACTGAGCAATGGGCCGTTTCTTTGTTGCAGCTCTGAGAATCCGTACTTTTCTTGAGCACTCACAGTGTGCTCGGCCTTTTCAAGCTGGTGCCATAGCTTTCTGTACATAATTGTGCAGAATGAAAGTCATTCAGTGTCTAGAACATTTTAAGAAAGGTGATCAGGCACCAGAATGGGTTCAGGGTTTTCCCCCCTCTATTACACTGCAAAATCCTCAGTAGTGAATTGAAATTTCTACGTGGCCAGTTGTCTGGTCCGGTTGTTCAGGGATCTAAATAATTCGCACTGTTGGTTTGTGTTCTCCTTTGGTAGACTTGAAGCTGAGCTGTCTGATGCATTGATAAGAAGATTGGTAATTAATGGCTGTCAGTTTAAGCCCATAGGCATCTCTTCAGCGAGAGAAGTCAAATCTGGTCAAATCGAATTTATTACACGTGAAAGAGAAATCAAGTGTAAATCTTTTAATTTTAGCTCTGTGTTCTATAAAAATATGAATTAGAGTAAGTTACCACTTTTAGCATTTTTTTTAAAAAACGGTTATGAAGTGAAATAAAAAAGAACAAGACACTACTTTTAGTTTTTCTTTTTCAATTTAGGTTCATGCATATGTATCAACAGCTTAGAAATATCTGTGTCAGGTTCTTGTTCTTTTTATGGCCTTTGAATCTCTCTAATGGGTGTAAAATTCCTATTATTACCCTTCTAGTGTAGTATGTTGATGAGATGATAGCAGTTTTAAGGACATTTCTGCCTCACATGGAGGTATAGTCTATGCATTGAACATGAACTTCAAACAAAAGCATTTGACGAGAATATATTAAATAGGCCATAGGCCTGCTAATGTCAGTGTGATTTTACTTTCTGAGCGCATTTTTTTTTCTTGAAAGGCATTTTTCATTTTCTGTTCCTCCTTTAGAGGAAGTAAGTAGGTTAGGCCACAGAATCTTAGGTAATTTGTCCTTGTTACAGTAACTAGTGGAGGGGCAGGAAGTTGAGATTTTTGTAGAGGTTGCCCTTGGTGACTACTCCTTTGTGTACAGTTCTCTATCACAGAACAGATACCAATCCAGATAAGTCATTACTGCTGTACCTTAAAATTGGGAGTGTTCACCTTAAAATATGACCAGTCATTAAAATGGAGGTGTGTTTGAGAAAATATCAGTAAGGTGGAACCATTCTAAGAACTGATTTGTTTTTATATTTTAAAAATTTATTTAGTTTTTTAATTTATTTTTTTCAGACAGGGTCTCACTATGTAGTTCAGGCTGGCCTTGAACTTACTATATAACCTAGACTGGCCTCAAACTTGTGACGATCCTCCTGCCTCTCAGCCTCATAAGTGTGCTAGCATGCCTAGCCCGATTTCATACTTCAAGGCGGCGGATTAGTTGACATTGGAGTGTCTGTTATCCAAGCAAGGTTTTGAATAGAAGACCCAGATGTTGAAGCATTTGTTCTTGATTGTATTGAGATTTCACTTCTCATGTTGAAATAATCTAGAGTTTTGTCTGCCTCGAATATAGGAACTGGGGCCCTCAGGGCAAAATTTCACGTGTCCCCAGAAGAGATCTCCATGCCAATGTGTGTGCCACTCAGAGTTTCTATCAGGCAGGGTCAGGAGACTATCAGAGCTGTAGCTGTCACGCTTGATTTGAAAGGAAACATTTCCTTTGTAGCAGTGTGTTTGTCGAGAGATGCTTCAAGTGCAAGTGTAGAGTTTTCTCTTGTCCTTATTGAATAAGCTCATTTTAGAGGTTTGAATTTAACTTCCTTTGATGTATTCTTCACTGGTGCTTAAATAAGGAGAGTTTCTTGGAGCAGTAATGTTATGCTTCTGCCAAAGAGGTAAATAAATACTCAGTGGCCTTGTGTCGGTACTTGGAATTCTCTCTGGTGAATGTAAAATGGATGAACAAACAGATTCCTTTCTCTGATATCCTATTCTCTAGGCTGCTGCATTTCCCCCTTTCATTCATTCATTCATTCATTCCATAAACTCTCTGGCTGCCAGTCGTGCATCTTCACAGGGGTTAAATGTGAGTAAATCAAGGCGTCCTCTGAAACCCCTGCAGGAGGATGGCACTTGTCAGGTGTCCATTCAGGTGCTAGGAGCCGTCTTCAGCCTTTCCTCCAGGTCTTACGTACACGTGCGTTGTCCAGGGTAGGAAGAGTGCCCCTTAGTCCGCCGGGGCCTCTCTCTGGAGGCTCTGGAGTTTTCCTCTCCCCTGGCCTATGGCCCCTGGCCTGCTGGGACTCCTGTCACCTCTGTCCCAGCTGTCTGGGCCCTGGAGCCGCCATTGCTATGCAGGGAGGTTCCTGTGTCACAGCAAGCCTGCCAGAGGCCCAGCCAGGTGGGGTGAAATTAGGTCGGAAATTCAGAAATTATGTTGGGGGGGCCTGTCGTTAAATCTTCTTTTTCTTCAGAAGAACTTTGCAAAACCAGCAGCTGGGCTTACACTGGGGAAACCTTACAAAGCCTGTGCGACCTCCTCAGCCCTGACGTCTCAGCCCAGCTGTCGTCCTTTCTGCCCTCCCCCGTCCCAGACGCTGGACTCCTCAGAGAGGAGGGTGGCTCTGTGCTGCCAGGGTGTGGCCCCCTGTGGTCATTGCCCCTCACTGCGCCTCCTCGGAGCCCTGCAGCCGGGGGCTCGATGGCAGTGGACACCAGCGAGCAGCGTGTTTGCCTTGTGTAGCTCTGTGGGCGGAGCGTCCACTGTGGAAAGCATCCAGCTCCCATCATTTTTATTAAAAGGTCTTATGGCCCTGTGAAGGAGATGTTCCTATCCGCTGTGTGGCGGGAGGAGCTGCAGGGCTCAAGGGGCCCTGCCGGATCCATCACACAGCTCGTAAACTAAGGCTGAGGATCAGCGCCAGGGGCCCTGGCTGCACAGCATTTGCTTCTCACCATCCCATCCTGTTCAGTCGTCCTCTGCTAACTAAACCCAATGTATTGCTGCCGTCTCGGGGAGTAAAAGTCTGTTTCTCGGCCAGGTGTCCTCAGTTTTCTCATCTGTAAAATGGGGGTTGCAGTTCTTATGTCTGAAGAGGGAGCTGTGAGGCTCAAGTAGCGTGTGTGGGATATTTAGAGGACAGCACTGGGAAACCCTGCTGGCCCGGTGTGGCAGGCTGCCGTCATGGTGTCGGGCTCCTTGGCCCGGCGTGGTCCTCCCACGTGGGCTGCGTTGGTGGGGATGGGCTTCTCCAGTGAAGGCTGAAGATTGCTCTGACAGGAGGTGACCCGAGCGTCTGTCTCAGAGCTGGGGGCGGGTGGTGGTGGTGGTGGTGTCTCTTGATCCCTTTCTGAAGGTCACTCTGCCAAGGCTGGCCTCACAGGACTGGCGGATGCTTCTCCTTGCTGTCCTGGTCTGGCTGCGCGCGTTTCCATGGTGCTGTTTGCTGGGCTCCGCCTCCTGGGGGCGTGGTCACAGGCTGTGGGCAGCGCTGTGCAGTGGCTGCACCGCTGCTCCATGCGTGTCCCACGGGCTGCTCGGGACACAATGTCCTCACGGCCTCCTGAGTAGCGGGTGTGAGCGAGCAGACTTTGGAGAATGCCGCCCCAGCCTTTCATCTAGTCTGGCTCGAGTGCAGGCAGCCCAGTGTGGCGGCCACTAAAGGGGCTCCTCCAGGGGAGTGGGGTTCAGGGTCACCCTTCTCCCAGTGTGGCAGACTCTTCAAGATGTCTGCTCTGTGTGCCTGTGTGCGTGTGTGTGTGTGTGTGTGTGTGTGTGTGTGTTGGGGTACAAGATATTGAACCTAGGGCCTTCACACTGAACTACATCCGCACCCCTTTTTTACTTTGAGAGAACATCATGCTCAGCCACTCATTTGTCAGATTTGTGAGGCTCCTGCCTCAGCCTCCTAGAGTGCTGGAATTACAGGCCTGTGCCACCATGCCCGGCTAAAACATCCACTTGTAGCAATCTTCACTTCATGTGACATAGGTTTGAAGGCAGGTGGCTTACTATCGTAGATGCTATTGGAATAAAATAATTGGAAAAGTTACTAATTTTTTATTAGCCCACATTGGCAGTACATAGTGATTATATTCATCGTGGGGAGTTGGTGCATATACGTAACACAGCTTAATTCTTTTACTAGTTTCTTTTTTATTGTTTTGAGACAGGACCTAGCTGTACAGTTCAGGCTGGCCTTGAGCTCAGTATGCAGCCCAGGCTGGCCTGGAGCTCGTGGCGATCCTCCTGCCTCAGCCTCCTGTGGGCTGGGATAACAGGTATGCACCACCACGCCCAGCCTCCTAATTTTTTTAAGGGTGCTGAGTAGCTCTTATGAACTCGAAACAATTGTTTAACTAGATAATTATAAGAAACTACCATTTTAGTGCCTGTTTTCTGTGAGACAGCCAAGGTGTTGCCTGGTTTATCTAATCTTCGCTGTTACCCAATGAAGAAAGGTTCAGTTGCTCTCCACAGCTTACGGATGGGGAAATCGAGACTTGAACCGACTAATTTGTCTGCAGTCACAGAACAGATAATTGTCAGGTTTTAAAAATTGCAAGAAAGAGGACGAAAGGAAAGAGGTCGTGTAAGAAGAGAGCATAGGGTGGAGGAGGGTGGTAAGGCGAAGGTAATTCGTGAAATAATGTGATTTGCACCCGTGAGAGGGCGCTCCTCTGCTGCAGCGCGCCTGTCTGGCCTAGGCCCTGTGTCTCGGAGCCAGGGACAGCGCTGCTTAGCTCTCCGTGTGCTGGGCTCCACCCACCCGAGAAGGAGGGCTCCCCTTGGCCCTGTTGCTCTCCTACAGATTTGTCTGCTCTGTGGTTCCCGGTAGTGACTTTGGGGTCTGCGTCCCCACTGACTCGTCCCCAAAGGCCCTTGTTTTGTTAACCCCAAACCACTTTGTTAGCCCCAAACCAGCGTAGCACATCCACACCAGCTGTCTTCTGAGGGATGGAATCTTAGTCCGATTCTCAGACTTTTAATGTGACTTGGCTTCTGAGGTATGTCTGCCCTCATTTTATGACCACACTCAGCCCCAAGCTCTAGCATCCCCACACCTTCATTTTGAAAGCACACTTGATACCCGCAAAGCTATTAAATGCAGCTTTGAAGAAAGCAAGTATAAAATGATTAAAACTATTTAGCTAATCTAATGACCATCGACTGGGCATTTAATTTAATTTTAATTATTTATTTAATGAGAAAGGGTTTCACTGTAGTTCAGGCTGGCCTCGAACTCACTACATAGCCCAGGCTGGCAATCCTCCTGCTTCAGCCTCCCAAATGCTGGGATTATAGGCACACGCCATCACGCCCAGCTCACTGGCATGTTTATTAGTATCATTTGTTTGGGGAGAACAGTGGTTTGTGCAGGAATGAGCAGACCGCACTTGATCCCCTTCCACAGGGGTCCTTCTACCCCACCGCTGTTCTGCTCTGAGCTCTGCGTGCTGGGTTGGTTGCTGTCTTCTCCTCTAGGCCCCAAGTTGAGTTGGCTGCTGTTGCTGGAGGATCCACACCCTTCGCTCTGAGCTTCTCTCCTCCGTGCATGGTAGATAGGAGCGAGAAGGAAGGAGTATGAGGGACACGTGCATTCTGTTCATCTCCTGTCAAGAAGATACAGTAGAGTCTTGATATTTAGGCAGGCTAGGTCCCAAGTCAATTGCAGGTCTCAACTTGAAAAAAAAAAATCACTGTAACACATTATTCCTTTTTATAAACTTGCCAGAGTATGACTGAAACATTTAAATGGACCCTTAACCACTTAGCTCACTTTGATGAGTGATTTTTGTACTGTCTGGAGCACGTATGGAAACAAATTCACACATCTTTTCTACTTCTTTCTTTCTGGAGTACTTGGTAGTTTTGTTCAGTGTGTCTGACTCATCACTGCGTTTGACATTTCAGTCTTTAATTTTTCTGAAACTTCTGTTTTGTGGCTACGACCTGTTTCATAAATGTTTCCATATTCCCTCATTCTGTCGGCAACCCTAGACTTAACTCAAGTAGCAGTTAATTTAGTTTCTTTCATTTCTTAAAAAGGGACAGAGGTGTTATCACTTGAGTTACAGTGTTCACAGCACTGAGATGAAAAGCATCCCTGGTCCTGGCCGTAACAGTTTGCCTGAGTCAAGTCTCCGCAGAAGGACGAATTACAGTGTCACCAGAACTGCAGGTGTTACTCAGGAACGGGGGAAGCCGTAAATGTTCAGTCTGGGAATCCATACCTTTGATGAGAAGCAGCAAACCCTGCACTTCCTCCATCACCCATCTGTCGAGCTGATCCGCACGCATAGACAGTTAACACCTACTGCGTAGATGGTTACCCAGGAGCTTTGCTGAAGTTGATTCCCCTCGGTGACTTTAAGATGACAGCCTCAGTGGCTGACATTATAGCAGACATTTTCATGGAAAGATGCACCTCTTACCATTTTAAATAAACACAAAACATGTTGAAAACTCATTTTCATAGTTAAAATATTATTTGAACATTTGCCAAGTACACCCAAGAGTGTACAGGGGGCAGGATCCCTGCCATGGCTGTGGTTTAGCCACGGTGCCTCCTCTTGGACCCAGATAGCAGCGCCAGTTCCTGACAAACCCTTCCAGAGACAGTTTGTGTATACACAAGCAGCTCGGCTCTGTATGGGCACCCCTTTTATCTGACAGAGAGGGTGCCACACAATGTTTGTGCCATGCGTAAAATTGCTAGGGTTCGTATTTCCTTGGAGTTCTTTCTATTTCGAGATGTAAAGAGTTTTCTCGTCGTTTAGTGTGGCATTGCCTACTTCTGTGTGAATTAACTACATTTGTCCTCCACTGAGGGACATTTGGGCTGTTTACTATTTTGATACATAAATGCAATTCTATGAAAGAAATTTCTAGAAGTAGAATTGCTGAGTTGGAAGATTGGGTCTTGAATATCGATACCTATAGTGACTGTTCCAACTTATAATGCCCCATCAAGGAGTATGAGAGGGCCCTCTTCTCCGTTATCTATAAACAGAAGATTTGGGGGGTGGAAATTTAATGCAGAACCTTCTGCATGCAGAGCATCTCTCTGTCACTGAACTGCACCTCTACCCCTTTGACATGGACTGTGGAATGCAAACCGAGGTTGTAGCTCGGTGGTAGAACACTTGCCTAACGTGTGTAAGGGAGGAAGACTGGGAGGTCTTAGAAACAGCAGCTTTTGTTAAGTTAATACTGGTTGCTAGCTGTTCTACCTGATTAACTTTTAGGGGAAAACATTTAATCTGCTGTAGTCATCCAGACTTCTCGTGGCAGTGAAAGTAGCCAGTGGCTTTAATAAAATTAGATGATGGGAAAGATAATGTAGTAAATGTTTCTGTGCTATCATATTTAATACAAAATATCCATAAACCTTAAAATGAAAAAAAAGGATGAAAACCATTTTTACATGTTTTAGATATGTGCTTACAGGCTGAGTACACTATGCAATTATTAATGTTTTGAATAGCAGAAGCATACTCTGATATATCTGGAAGCCCATAATGAACATTTACAGCAGGTTTTGTACAGTCCTAGCTTTTAGATTTATCTTCCTAGGCATAGAGAATGTTTTGTTGCTGTGCATTTTATGCATGTGTAACTTTTAGGTAGAAAAACACCTAAGGTTATGGTTGCACTCAGTTTATCCAGCAGGCAGGAAATTATTCTGTCATTCTAC
The DNA here is from genome assembly GCF_000247695.1 of Heterocephalus glaber. Next base: position 4,322,125 of record NW_004624753.1, read on the forward strand.
AGTCTACTAGGAAAAATTTGCCATTCCTACATCACTTAGTAGGGAGTCATTTTCATTGCTGACCTTTATCCATTCAGTGGGAGAGGAACCCAATAAAAATGTAAGTACAAGTCTTCATTCATTTCATATTTCCACAATTTCTTAGTTTAATTCTTCTGTGGCCTTTATATCCTAGTTCTTAGCTTCCGAGGATTACGTCTTAACGATAGTAAAATCTGATTCTTATTCAGATTCCAATTGCATACATTTCAAAGTCTCTAATATTTTCACTAGTTAAAGAGAAAAAAGAAAATATCTAGAAATTTCCAACAGAAGATAGCTATTGTTCAAAGAAGCACAGGCTTTTGTTTTTCTATTGACTCTTCAAAAATGAATGCATGTATACGGAAAGAGACAACACTTCAAAAGAAATCTTGGGGTTTTTTTCCCAAGCAAATACAAAGCTAGGATGTAGTATAGTAAACTGCCACAGACTACCTATATCTAGACAATCCCCAGCATGTGGCCAGTCTTATTTTACCACTGTACCCGCGTGATTAATTTACAGCAAATTTCTCACATTATGTCATTTCGTCTATCCATTTCAGTTTGTGTCACAGAAATATGAGGGAGAACTGCCCTTCAGAGAGTATGCACCATCATTATCCCTTAAAACAGTAATATTTCTCTGATATCAGGCAATTGGTATTATTTCTCCTTCTGTCTGATAATCTTTTTTTTGGGGGGGGTTACTGGGGCTCGAACTCAGGACCTTGCGCTTTCAAGGCAGGTGGTGGAACCACTGAGCTAAATCTCCAGCCCCTGATAATCATTTTTAAAAAGAAGTTTAAATCAGGATCCAGACAAGATCTGTGAATTGTGATAGTATGATTGGTTAATTTGTCTCTTAATCTCTTTTAATCTAGATTTCAGATTTTCTTTTCTGTTTTTTGTTTTGTTTCTGTTTTTGATTTTGGTTCCTTGCAATTTTTTTTTGTGGGGGGGTAGTTTTAATCATGTAGCAGTGGCTTCAGACTTTTGTCTCATGTCTCTACAGTTAGAGGTGTTTAAAAGGTCAAACAAGTATTGTTTGTATGGGTACTGTATTAGAAATAAATTTGGACTATTTATTTTAAAATGACAGTAATAAACCCAGTATGTCATATTATGTGAAGGTACATTTTTTATGAAAGATAGTCATAGTTTCAAAATAAAAAGTATGTGAGAAAGGTGGCATTGTTTCACACCTCTGCAGATCTGTTTAACATCTAGCATAATAGGAGGAGGCTGGATTCCTTCAGCTACTTCTCCGTTGTCTGTTGCCATACAGTGTTTTGGTTGAGGTACAGTTTATGAAGAAAATCTGGCCTCACGTAGATAGCTGGTGTGATTGAACAATATGTCGAATGGTTATTACCTTAAAAAATGCAGGAGAAGACACATTACCATTAATCTTCCTCAGAATACGCCCCCTCACTTCAGGCACGCTTAACATGTTATTCTTGCCACCCTGAAGCATTTCAGGAGTCCTTTGCCCTGAGTTACACTATGCGGCTGTCTCTATGTCCACAGTTGATTCAAAATGTTTACTTTTTGTGGTTGTCTCGACTTTGGAGAAGAGCCACAAGTCCCCTGGTGCCAGATGCAGTGAATGAGGTGGATGGGGACTCAGGGTCATGTTTTTGTGAACCTGCCTTTCCAGTGCATGGTGCCTGGCAGCAGCAACACCGTATTTTTAATTGCCATATATTTTTGCTTCAGAAAGTGGTGAGAACAATGGGATAAGGTGTGTTTGAAGTGAGGGGGATATTCTGAGGGGGTTTCCAAGCAATACATCTTTTACTTTGGTACTTTATAAAATTTTAATATTCACCGTGTATTTTGATCACCCCTTGTAAAGCAGTTAGAAAAGAGAGAAGTATTTTATTGGTCTTTACAATTATAGTGTGCATTCTTCTTTGACACCACGTGAAACTTGCCAGGTGGTAGTTTCTTGGAGGTCAGTTGAATGTGTAGTTTGAAGTCTCACCAGAGAGCTTTTCAGACTCTGGTGCATTAAAATCCTGCGCTCTGGAGTCTAGCTCAGTGATTCCTGCCTCACAAGCACAAGGACTCAAGTTCGATTCCCAGTACCAAAACGAAAAAAATCTGGCAGTCGGTCTGGGGCTTTGGCTTTGACTGGATCCCTTAAGCATGCATAGTTTGGTAAAGGCAGAAGACATTACTGTGCTGCACGGTGTGGGTTTCCCGAATGCTGACACATTTAGTAACAAAGCATTTCCATCATCCCCCATTCTTAGCACTGCCCAGCTACCTCCTCAGGGAAGCGTTAACTAGAAAGCCATCAAATTCATGTTGTTGGACATAAGTTTTCCAAAATCTTGATTTTCCTGTGAATGCTCCAGTTTTATCGTTAGCAACAAATACTGTCTGTGTTTTTCTTTGTGGGACCGGCTTACATCATTTACTTTTGGCACAATACTTGTCAAATACCCAAACCCAAATAAATACAGTTTGTTAAGTGAAAATGGCATTTCATATAAAAAGCCTGTTTAGCTTGCGTGTCACATAATTCACAGGCGCTTTTTTCTTTTTCTAAACCAGGAGTTGGTTCCCTTGTGCCCTCAGAAGATGGCCAGTGAGGTGTTTATTTGTTTGTTTGTTTCTATTTGAGGATCATTGTGAGCTCATGGTTTTAAACCTACTGGGTGGGTAGGCTTCAGTACACTGCAGCTGACATGGATGTACCTGCTTTGCCATATTGTGGCTGGCAGGAGCCCCGCTGGGTGGGCCCTGAGTTCTTGTGTATGACTCTCTTATCTTTGATAATAACTTCTTTGCCTTCTTGGTTGACAAGATGCTCCGGGCTCATCTTGGACATTTCCTGCTATTGAGCAGAAACCTGTTCCATCTCTGGGGAGATTTGGGAGAAATGGTATTTAGATTCCACAGTTTGAGTACCAGCCTGCTCATTCAGCATGGATTGGTGATTATTTCCAGACTTTTATCGGTGGATAAAGGAAGAAAATATGCATATTTTTAAAGTAAAATATATGAATTCATACTGATACTTTCCAATCAAATTTAGGGTCCAGCGATCCTTTGTCAGTTGTGTATGATTCCCAGCCACTTGCTTGTTTTCTCTCAAACTAACAGATGACAGTTTCAGAACACTTTCAGTATTGCCACGGATGATGTGATTATGGAAAGCTAACTGCAAATTCATTTTGCCATTTAAAAACTGAAAATAAAGATATTATCACAGTTTGACTAGCCAGCTTGGTTATCTTAACATAGCCTAATTATTAGTGTTTTTGCTGTATATTTTAAGATTCTTTTCTTGTTTCTTAGAACAACAAACTGGCAGATATTTCAACTGAATTGAATATTGGCTTTCTAAAAGATCCAGTCACATTGTCCATTTGTGTTTAGGGAGCAGATACTTAATTGAGAAACTTAGTATATGACAGTCAATAATGGACTGAATTTTCTTGTTATTTTCAGCTATCAAAATGGCCTCTTTTATGTTTATCAATATTTTATTCAGTGGTGCTCCCTTATCCATAGTTTCAATTTATCAGCTTTCAGTTTCCTGAGGTCAGCTGCAGTCTGAAAATAGTAAATAGAAAGTTCCAGAAATTAGTGATAAATTTTAAATTACATTCTGCATAGCATGATTAAATCTTGTGCTATCCTGTCCATTCCTGAATCCTCCTATTGTCTAGTGTGTCCATGTTGTATATACTACCCCACTGTCAGTCACATAGTAGGTATCTCGGGTATCACAGAGCTTGTGTTCCAATAACCCTAATGTTACTCAGTAATGGCCCCAGGCCGGCAGAATACTGGTGCTGACTATGAATATACTGACTTTGAATATGCCAAAGTCAAGTCAGAAATTATTTCATATAACCAAGAAGGTGAAACATCTTAATAAGCAAAGAAACCCAGGTCATGTGCTGAGGTTGCTAAGATCTTCAATAAGATGTTAATCTCTTATCTGCCTAATTTATAAATTAAACTTCATCACAGGTATGTATGTGTGGGAAACAAAAACATAGTTATATTTAGGGCTTGTACGATTTGTGATTTTAGGTATCCACATCTCCCAAGGAGAAAAGAGGACTACTATATAAATTCTGTTTTTTATCCATACCTACTACCATTCCACTGCCAATGAAAAACAAAAGCTTTCTTAGAGGGCAAGGAATTCTACCTATATGGCATCATGCATTTAAAAAAATTTTAAGTGAATGTACTATCAATCAGTGAGTTCCTCTTCTAAGAACAGCAGAAGTGTACTGTAACACTCCTCTTTCTTCTGTACTCTATTAGAAATTGCCCTGGCTGGGAGAAAATGATAGATGCGTGTGTGCACGCATGTGTTTTCTTCAGTGCCGGGGATCGAGCCCAGGACCTCACGCGCTAGGCTATGTGTCTAGGCTGTCTCTGTGCTACATCCTCAGCCTCGTTAAAGATATTTTTGATGTGCTTGATTTAGATCTGTAGATAAGGGATCTGGTGGGCAAGAAAATCATATAATTAAGGGAAACTGAAATAATGATCATTCAGTTACAAACTAACTTGCCAGTGGAATTTTTAGTGATTTTGCTTTTTTCCTCCTTTGAGGTCAAAAAAGAAATCATGACTGAATCTGCCTCTAGCACAAGCGGTCAAGAGTTCGATGTGTTCAGTGTTATGGACTGGAAAGATGGAGTAGGTACCTTACCAGGAAGTGACCTAAAGGTAAGCCACCTTTATTACATGTAATTACGTGTGTACGTGTGCTGCACATCTGTGTTTATTTTAAAATAAATACACATGTGAAATAAGATTTAAAAACATCAAGTGTAGTGCTTCAGGTTTAAGTAATGCTTAGATATCTGTAATAAACTCTCATGACAGTTTGAAGTGCTGGTGGACTAGCAGAAACGTTTGTCACTTGGGTAGTTCTGCAGCCTGTGTTTATTTTGCAAATTGATCTATATGACTTAGTTTTGACTCTATCGTGATGGCCAATTAAGGCAGAGGTCCTAGCTTCTTGGAGTATTGGCTTTGTAATTGAGTAACTACATTCCCTGGGTCCTAGTGTTCTCATTTAAAAACTCAATAAAATAATGTTAAAGTGTTGAATAAATAAGACTGTTCATTTCCCTTAAATTAGTTACAGTGTAAATAATGGATTTTTGTACAATCACATGTTCAGTAGCAGGTGATTCCTATAAGTCAGGTTGATGAGAATGCTCTTCAGGAGCTTCATTCAGTCAGTCTGTTGCTTTTATAGGTGCTTGCTCTAGACCCTTTCCAGCCCCCCAAAGCCACGCTGGGGCCGCCTCCACTGCCCCAAGAGACATGGTTGTGCAAACACGCCTCTGGGGACACGGCTACCCCTTTCTCATTTCCGATTTGCTTTTCCTCTCATCCTATCGCTGAGACCTTGAACCTACCCGTGGCCCTTTAGACTTTGAATTTGTACTTGGTCATCCAGGTGTTTGAACTTCTCGTCTCCCTGCCAGGCTGGCACTTGGCTGGCCTTTGCAATGCTTGGTCGGCACTGCCTCAAATAGAAATTTCTGCCCTACAATGCAGGTTTCTTGGAATCTAATTCCCCCTGGTGGCTGTTTGACCGGTATCGTAGCCAAGCCTGCCCTTACTATTCCACAGTGGTGCAGTTTGGAAAGACATTTGAGGTTTTAGTTAGCTTCGGTTTAGTTAAGTGCAGTATCGAGACATCTGAAGGGTAAAAAAATGTGATGACATTTCATGAAATCTGGAGAAGGGGTGGATTTTTCTTAATGGGCACCAAAACAGTTAGATAGGAGGAATTAGTTCTAGTGTTCTACAGCACAGTAGGGTGACTGTAATCTTGAACTATATACATATGGTATTTCAAAGTAAAACTGCAGAGTGTACAGTCCCCTCATACATAGGAATGATCAATACTGGAGGAGATGGAAGTGCCTCTTACCCTGATGTGATCACTGTACATTGTATACATTATGGAATTATATACCAGACCCTGTAAATATGCAGAAATATTATGCATCAGTTAAAATTATTTTTTTAAAAGAAATTGGGTTTTTAGTGACCTTGACCAAGTCAGTTTATCTCTTTGGGGATTTTACCTGCTCTAACACTTCCAAATGCCCATCTGCATACAGTATGCCTGCGTTTTGAAAATTTTTGAGAGAAATATTGTTTCTTAAACTCTGATAATGTCAACCACATATTGACCACTGGAGCTTTGTCAAATTATCTTGTACATGTTTATCTCCTTATTTTCCAGTAGCTGTTTCTTTCAGTGTCAGGTGGATGATGAAATTTGTAACTTTTGTTGAGTTAGCATTGACATTAAAGTTCCCAACCCTAAGTAATTTGGATTGTTTTAAGATTTTCTAAGCAATGAATTATAGGTAATTACATCATTAATCAGGTAATTAAACCATTTAGTGGGCATTGTAATCTGAATTATTTGTTATGACTTTTTGATTCACCTAATTACTGGGATGATTGCTGGGTATCCAGGTCATTTCATGTTCTCTGTTGTAGACAATTCAGTATGTCACTTTAAAAAATAATTTAAAAATTACTTTCAACTCTATCACCCTTTTGATCTGAGATTTAGAGACCAGCCCATTGATTATATTGCTTAGGATTTTTAATTCGTGTGCATCTTACATTAAAACCTAAGTTGCCTTAGAGAGCTGATTGAGAAATTGATTTTTCTTGCAATTAAAATATTGGAAAGAGCTTTGAATAAACCATGACTATTCTCTCCTACCATGCATTGCCTGTTTCACACTATCCAGGCTTCTGGTTTTTAGTAAGGGTTGTGAATTTTTAAGTGTGGTAGCCTAAGACGGTCAGCCCAAGTTCATTCAGCTGATACGGTCAGCTTGTGCATAAAGGTCAATGTTCTGTTATGGGAGGAGGTTTTTATTTGCTTCAGGTTTTGCTATTTTAAGAGGATTTTCCTCCATGGAAGCCGAGGATTCCTGACCAGTCACATGGTGTCAAGGCATGGCTGCAACTCCGTGAGCTGCAACCGGGACCTTTCACGGCAGAGTTCAAGTCCCTTAACTTTCCCACAGGAGGGTGTGTGTGTGTGTCCATGTCTGTATCTGTATGTTTGTGTCTGTCTCACGGGAAAGAGAGAGAGAGAGATGTGGCCCCTTTCCTTTCTGGCCACATCTCATTTATTCCCCACACTCTGAGCCCCTTTTGCTGTTCCTGTTGCTGGAAGTGTCCCTTCCCCTCTCCAGCTCGGGCTAACTAACCCTCACATCCTTAGTAAACAGGGCGAGACATCTCTCTGGGTGCAGTCGTGGGGAGATGGGGACCTTGCCTGGTGAGTCAAGCCGTCTCTGTGTAATCCTTTCACGGCGCAACGTTAGGCAGCATCTGTCAGGACAGAGTGCTGTACTCATCTGCTCAAGTCAGATACTGGCAGGACTGGGTCTCAGACCAGGCTTCTCCGACATTAAAATGGATTCTCTCAACACTGCTCTGCTGCTGTCTAAAGACTGAGAGCATCTTCCTGTCAACAGAGACGAAAGGAAAGTGTTACAGGGACTTGGAGGCGGCGACAGTTTGTTTCAGCTGGAGAGATCAAGAAGGCTTTGAAAAGCCGGTACCACTGGGCTCCGAATGCTGGGACATAGGCAGCAGTTTCCATGATGACTTCCAGGGGGCAGCAGTGGGAGGCGGGCAGGAGGCGGGCTTCCAGAAGAGGTCACAGCTTTAATTCCCGAACACTGTGATCATTAAAGAGGCGCTTCTGCCTAAGCAAGGTAGGCAGCTTTACCACTGCCTAATTTGTTCTCTTAAGATGCAAATAAGTACGTGTAGATCAGTGTCTCAGGACAGGTAGGTGACTAAATGGCAGTAGGAAGGTGCCTGACAGGGCCCCCTGTGCCTACGTAGTTTATGTACCTGAACTTCTGATGGTGTCTGAAATTTACCCAAAGGGAATTATTCCTGAGGGTCGAGTCCCTGGGTAAGAGGGTGATACTCTCCTGAGAGCTTATCTAGTAAGAATAATTGCCATTTAGCAGAAAGCAACAACCCTGCAACAGCGCAGGCAGAAACCTAGCAGCAGAATTCACCTCACTCTCCATGCACAGTGTGCCTTGCCTTGATTAATGTTTAAAACAGCTTCGTTATCAAAGATCTTTGCCCTTATCACACATTGGTACTGTAATTAGAATTCAGATTTCAACATTGAAAATAATAAAACAAAAATAATACCCTTGGTCATGCCTCTTAATGATCTATTATTAGCAATAAGCAAAATTAGGGCAAAGAAATAAAGAAGAGAATTGAATCAATTCAAGATAGTTCAAGCCATGCCAAACAAACAAACAAGCCCTTAGCCACCCCTTGAATAGCTCAGGTATAATTGTTTGCTGATTGACGTGGGTGTATCCATATGCAGAAAGAGTTACCATGTCAGCTGTCGTGTTTCATTCACTTAGTCACCTTTGTAAAGTTTATAATTTTGTTATTCTTCTTTGTAGAATGGAGCCACTTGACAAATTTTCGTTCTGTTTTTAGGTTAAAAGAACTGATAATTTTAAAAAATAGCTTTGTAAAAGCTTTACCAGTTTCAGGACCAGAGTGTTTAATTGGGAAGAAAAGTTAGGAAATCTGTCAGTATTTCTGCAGATTTATGTATAGTTGGGACCCCAGCAAGGTTGGCATCTGCAGTAGGGGCACTGGGGAAGACTCAGGAAATCCAAGTGGAGAACCCACAGAGTACTCTCTTCCCTGTATGTTTTTGCTTGTGGTGGAGTACTTGGAAAAATGCTTTGAGGTTCTGAACTTTTGAGAGGAATGACTTTGGAAGAGCAGATGTGCATTACTTTTTCCAGTTATCAGTTGCCTTTGAGGATCTGATGAGTCTTAGCCCACCCATATATATATATATATATATATGCATGTACCATCATTTTGCTCATATTTCATCCATCGTGTTTTGAAATCTGTCAGTGGATCTGTGGCTTAGAGGCGCTCCCCATGTCTCTGAGTGATACTGCATTTCTACTTTTTATTTTGACGATGGGTCAGCTTTTGGCAAATAATATTAGGAGAAGGAAAAAGTGACTGAGATTGAATGTTATATGGGGGGGGGGTGTTCACTTTTAGCTTTAAAAGTATTTGAGCCAAACACTGCCGAGTCCCACAGTTCTGCATTTTTACTTAGATGTTATACCCTGTGGTTTTCTTTCTCGGCATCTGAAATGCAAGGTGGCTTGCAGTTCAGCAACAGTTTGAAGACTTCAGCCATGGGATCCTTTTTGTTTAATGTGAATGTTTGAGGCCATTTCTCATATTTTGTATTTGTCAAATAAACACTCATTAACACCAGTAACATTTAATAAAAGTAAAATTACCTGGAGTGAATTATGAAGTTTATGTCTGTTTTTTTAAAATCTTAATTCAGAATTTATTTTCTGTCACATTCTTTAATGGCATTAATTAATAATTATCACAACGGCCTGTTTTTTCTACTCTTGCCCAGTAGATGGTACTGTCAGCCTTATTTTGAAATATTCTGTTTTCAGATTTGATCATTAAGAGTCTGCTTTTTCAGCTTAAGTTATCATTTTCCAAAAAGTCAAGTTATATTTAGTTCTTTCCCATCTAATTACCTTTTACCACTTCCTAGACTAACATGAACTACGTAGGCATTACCTGAGAACTTGGTTTGGAATACAGTAGGGAGAAGACATTCTCACTTCCTCAACTATTTCTAAGTCATTCAGCCTAGAAAGTAGAAACCGTGTGCAGAAAATTGTTTATAGTTCTAATTGCACCTGGTGGAAACAGTAATTCATGTTTGGTGCATATTGGTTAAAATTTTTGACTTACCATCAGACTGTCATTTGATAAAATAAAAATTTAGTTGGCTTGCTAACCAATCGATTTTTCAGGTTGGGAAATGGAGGGCCTTGGTTAAATACTATATATATGCATGCCTGTCTATGTTTTGATGAAAGGCCTAAAGAAGTTTTATTGTCCTTTTGAATTTTGAGTTTCCACCTGTTCATCATCTGTTAAAATTCATGAGTTTCTCCTGCCCTTATGAAGCCAGAAAGAAATGTTTTATAGACAACCAGAAAGAAATCAGAAAACTTTGATTCTTGAAATCATGACTGAGAGAGTGGACCTCCACGGTTCAGAGAGAACAGGTTCCGCACACAGCTACTAGTTACACCTTCAGCACACGGGCTGCAACCAGATTGTTGCACAAGCATACTTTGTTGAAAGCTTGCTATGAGACAGAGGAGATTTTCAAGATTCAGAATGAGAAGTCTGGGAAATCGAAACACCACTCACTTTTTAGGGATAAAATTGGTCATAGCCAGGGGACCTGGTCAGCAGTCACAGCTGTTTCCAGTGGGTTGGGAGGACTCGAGGAGAAGGCGATGGAGAAGTTTAAAGGACTGTGAGGGAGGGGGATGTGTGGTCCTGGGCAGGAGAGCTATCCCGTGGTTCACCCATTCTCGTCTTGAAATATAAGGAGGCATTATTTCCTTTTCCTGAACTCGGTGAGCTTGGTGAGGTAATTTGATTCCTGAGAAAAAAGTAATTTTTTATGAATGGATAATTAAATAAGCAATAAAATGAAATAAAAAACAACTCTTAGTAAAAAATCATGTCTGTAAGGACAATTGAAATACAAGTAAATGGGAACTGTATGGGACAGTGGTGGCAAACCTACGGCACTCATGTTACTTGTTTTTCTTTTAAGACAAAAGGTGTTAATGTATGAGTTATTTTTTCTAAACTAAAACTTCAGTATTGAGGTTTAGTTGTGGTGCTGCCACTTTGGAATAAATAACTAGGTTTTGGGCTGCAGTGTGGACACTCGTCTCTAAAAGGGTCCCCATCGCTGGTATAGAACATACAGCTTCAGTAATAGGTGCTTCGTTATTCTAGTCTCCTTCCCCAATTCCAAAATGAGTAATATACAAAGGTCTTCACATTGGTAGAAGGCTTATCCAGCATATAATTTTAAAAAAATAACTTGTAACAGTGCATTTGCTTAGAGACTTTACGTATCAGCCACAAAATAGTTGCTGCCCTGAGCACTTCTGTAGTTTGCTTCTCTTTACTATGTTGTCTCTAGTTTCGGGTAAATGAGTTTGGAGCCCTGGAAGTTATTACAGATGAGAGTGAGATGGAAAATGTTAAAAAAGCAACTGCCACCACCACATGGATGGTACCGACCGCTCAAGAAGGTAAGAAAGAGCCATTGGGATTTTACTTCTTCCTATGGAAAGATTTGAAATAAGAATAGCTGAGGTTTTATAGTAGGCTGGAACTTTGAGAGTCCTGGATGATTGTTAGGGTCTCGTGTTCTTAGATACATTGCTGTAATGAAATGTTTAGGAGCAGATTTTAAATTTTAAAATAACTATAAACTGCCTTCTTTCCTAATGGCAGATCTGCAATAGCACAAGGTTAGTCGCAAATTATCAAGTCAGTCCAAGTCAGTCGCCTACCCAGGTTCTTTAGCCAAAAGCCTGCCGCTTTGTTTTGCTCATCGACTCCGATGGTTGTAACTAACACCTATATGCTGATGACTCCTAAATCTGTATCTCCAGCCCCGACCTCTCCCCCGAGCTCCAGGCCGGTATTCCCACCTGCCTACTGGACATCTCCACCCGGTTGTCCCACAGGTACCTCAAACTCCACGTGTCTGAAATGCAGCTCATTTCCTATTTCTCTCTCCCCTCCCCCAGTCCTGCTCTTTCTTCTGAAACTCCTATTTCAGTTGATGGTAACGCCATGCACCCAGTAGGCAAAGCGAGAGCTAGAGGCGCCATCCCGAATTCATCCTGCCATCCCCGGCCCTGTCACTTAGTGCTCTTGGTTTTTATTTCCTAAGTGTGTCTCAGATCTGGTCTTCTCTGTCGTCACTCGCCTCTGCCTCAGTTTAGGCCCTCACTGACTCTAACTCCCACTCGAACTATCTCGGGGTCTCTTCAGCAGTCACTGGGCTTGCAACTTCACCTCCTTCCTACTTACTCTTCATCCTGAAGCCAGAGGAAAGTATGGAGATTGCTTATCTGATACTTTGCTGATCTCTCTCCGTCTCTTTGGCAAAACATACAAGGTTCCTGGTGACCTGCACCTACTGCCGCTCTGTCTCTTCCCTCTGTGTCCCCCTTTGTGTGTTGTGTTCCCACCATGCCTGCACGCAGAGTTGTGTGTAATTCCCTGCTTCATCTGGTGGTTTTGTGCTTTCTTGCCTTCTTCATGCTGTTTTTTCTGACTCAAATTCCACTTCTGTCTGTCCACTTGGTAAATCTCTCCTTGGCCTTCACAACCCTTGGCTTTGTATCAGAATGTCCTTCCCTGGTCTCGCCCCAGGCCAAAAGAATCCCTTCCTCCTTTCACTATTTCTGAACTTGTTCGTGCTTCTAGTAGTGCATGCCTCACATTTTGTTCTAAGCATCGGTTTTCTTGCCTGTCTTTTCTTCTTGACTGTGAGCTGTCTTGGGCAAAGTCTGTGCTGTCATTGTGAGTGTCTAGTGTAGATTGGTGCCTAACAAATGTTTGTTGAATGAATGATTGGTAATGACTCAGGCAGAGGATAATGTAGCTTCCTAAATGATTTGGATGATTGTAATTCAAGAGATCTACTACATGAAAAGTAAAATAAGACAGATACTGATTTAGTCAGTTAAGTAAAACAGAATTGCTCATCAAAAGGTTATAAACGTGAAATCCTATAATGACCCTTGTCATTTTTATCAGACATGCTCTTATAGATCACAGTTCCACAGATGGACCATTTCATCTTCTCAATTTAGTCACTAAGGGAGTTTTCTCTAATTTTACTGCGAACACTGTGGGAAAAGCCGTGCACGAGCTTTTTATATCTTTTCTGCCGGTTATTTTTTTGTTGTCTAAATGGTTTGAGTGATTTCCTGCCAAGCCTAAACCCTCTCTCTTCCAGATTCTATAGCTTACTCATTCATTCATTCATTCATTCAACAAACTTTCCTTCTTGTTGTGTTGCTAACCAAATGATTAAAAGAAAAAGTTCACATGTATTTTGGAATGTCTTTTGTCACGGTTTTAATTCTTTTCTCCTTCTTCTCCTCTTCTAGTCTTTTCAGAGAAGACCGGGGTACCTTTCAGGTTGAAGGAACCAGTGAGAGTAGACGGGCTTCAGCTCTGTGAGAACTGCTGTCAGTATGGCAACGTAGAGGACTGTCTTTCTGGAGGAAGCTTTTGCAGCCAGCACTGTGCTCGGCACGTCAAAGACAAGTAGGTTTGGCCTTGTCCCATCTTCGAAGTGGGTTGTAGAGTTCAAGATCATGGTGCCTGAACATACAGAGCTCTTCCGCCCTCTGAGGTCTGGCAGCTTTTCGTGCCCCACCCCTTTCCAGAGCTTTCTCTGGAGACCCAGCCCTTGGAACCTCTGTCAGCCCAGTCTGAGTCGCATGGCTGACGCTCGCCTGCAGCACAGCCCCTGCCCCTGCCTTGGCCTCACGTCTCCATTCCTTTGATCAGCCCTCTGCTGGGAACATTTAGATTTTCCTGGGTTGCACACACATTTTGACGATCCTCATGATTATGGAAAAGCAGTTCTGTTCACATTTGAGAGTTCTTAGGTGACTCAGTCGAAGCTCCACATAGGGAACCAAGCTCCTGCTGGTGGGTTGCAGTGGGTGGGACTGGCCGCGGTAGGTGGCGTGGTGAGTGGTGTCAGGGTGACCTCAGGAAGGCTGAGGACATAGGAGTGATGCGCAGACCCAGGGACCCTCCCCTGCGGGGACGGCCTGGCCAATTCAGCTTCTCAGCAGGAAGGTGTACTTGTGAATGTCATTCTGTGCTATAAACGGATGACACCGCGGTTATGCTTTCGTGTAGCTTCCCACGTATTTTATCAGCACGACCTTGGAGATTGTTTGTGTTGGCCACCTGGTGCTTTCCAAAGTTGCACTTGGCCTTTCCAGCTGGATTTGCCCTTCTTAGTAATAGATCCTGGCTTTGGTATTACCCTGAAGCTAAGTATCTTTAACTAATTAATTCTTTTATTAGTATAGTTGGCAGAGGTGGTAGACAAATAATTATAAGCTTGTTAGAACCTATTTCACATATATTGCTGGGCTCCTTTTGAAATTAACATGCAAGGTAATTTCCACTTTCTGGCCTGACGCATGTCCTGTGTCTTAGTGATTTAAAGCAGTCCCTGTACCTAATATGCTAATGCCTGCCATTTGCTCCTGGCAATGAAATATTTTTCCTTTGGAGAACGATGTCTTAAAAATAATTTTGGCACTGATAATCACCATGTAGATGTTTGATAGGTGTTGTTTCCTGTCACTGTTTGGGGGTTATAAACACAACAGGGATCAGAAGGAAGAAAGGGACACAGGAGAAGACAACGAGGAAGAGGATTCTAAATGTAGTCGGAAGAAAAAACCGAAATTGTCTCTGAAAGGCGACCCCAAGGAGGATGGAGACGAGAGAGAGGATGAAATGGTTAGTACCTCTTCTGCAGCCACCGGGAGTCACAGGACTGGCTCTTGGGCTGGGGAAGTCACGGTCACAACCAGGGCTCTAGGCCCGTTGGCTGAGTTTTCAGTGTTGGTTCTGAAATTGTCATGATCGGCAAGTTCCCGGCTTCTCTATGCCTCGCCATCCTGCTCGCAGGGTAGTAATATTAGACACAGGATCCTTCTCTCCAGCTGAAGAGGTGGAGTATTCTGGGGTGTACTCCTCGGGGAAGATGCAACAACAAAACCTGAAGTTTTGTGGATGAATCTTAAATTCCCCTCCCCAGGAAAATGCCAATCCCATTTTGGTAAATTGCAGACAGATCTCATAAAACTAGGGGAGCAACTAGGAAATGGCACATAAATGTCAAGTACTCTTGGTGAAAGCATTCAAAATGTGCTAATGAGAGCATGAGAATCTTCCCTAAAGTATGTATTAATGATTCCAATATGAAAAGAGAACTTGACCAATGTTGAGCACCTGTTACTGTTAGTCACTATTCTACGAGCAGGGAATACACAGATGAATAACAAAAGTAGAAAGGACCCAGTCTTTGCAGAGATTTTTTTTTTTTTTCCATGCTAGGGATTGAACCCAGTACCTTACACATGCTAGGCAAGTGCTGTTCCACTGAGCTATATCTTCAACCCTTTTTAAAAATTTTATTTTGGGATAGGGTCCCACTAAGTTGCCCATACTGGACTCTACCTTGGCAGTCTTCCACCTCATCTCCCAAGGTGCCGGGATTACAGATGTGCCACTGTACCTGGCACACGGAGATATTTTGTCCTTGTCAGGGGTGCATATAATCAAACAAAACGAATGGTGAAATATCAGCTTACACAAAGTTTGAAATTAAAACAAGACATTAGGATTGGGTTACTGCTGTGAATTGGGTTTTCAGTGAGGCCTCCCAAGATGGGTGACACAAGCACTATGGTCTGAATAAAAGGGAGGAACTGGATCTGGGCTTTCAGGGCAACTGAATATCTAGGGAGAATCCCTAAGATGAGAACATATGTAGTCTGTGGCCTTGATATATGTGAGGAAGAGTAGAATCAGGGAACCAGTTAGAAGTTTCTTGCAATAAACTAGGTAAGAGGGCCGTGTGAGATAGAAGACAGTGAGAGGTAGGGTTGCCAGGGGTTCTAAGACTCTGAGGTTGGATCGAACCATTGGCTAGATAATCACGTCACTTACTGAGAGTGGGAAGGCAAGGCTGGAGTAGAGAATCAGGAGTCCCTCAGCCATCCTGGGTCTGAGATGCTCCTCAGCCAGCCAGGTAGACATCTGTAGGGGGGATCGGATGCAGGCACATGGAGGCAGGCTCAGGGAGGTGGAGACAGTGATTGGGAGGATTTGGCACTGAAGTAACCATGAAGCCCAAGGCTGGTGACAGGTGGGGAAGAAAAGAGACCAGATTGGCAGAGACAGCAGAGGAGCCCAAGAAAGAGGTGCCAGCGAGGTCTGAGGAGAAGCAGGACAGAGCGGACGTGGGTGAGGAGAACAGTGTGGAGGAGGCGCAGCACCCAGGCCCCTCAGATGTAACTGTTGGAACCGATCTTCTTTTCTTATGAGCTCAGGCCGAAAGCAACATGGCTCTCAAGTGAACTGTATTCTTACTTTCTTTAGAAGTTAGGAAGTGAAACTGAAGAAAAGGACAACAATGAAAAAAGCTTTCTGACAGCTCTGTAACTTTACACTGGTGCCAATTTCATGAACTTATAGGTCGTCATTTTTCTTTTGTGCTGTAGGACAACAAGCAGGATGGAAGAGTCCTCAGGGGTTCGCAGAGAGCCAGGAGGAAAAGGCGAGGGGATCCGGCTGCCTTGAAGCAGGGTGAGCTGATGAGAGGATTTGCTTGGAACCTGGGAAACCTAAAGCGATTCACGCAAACAGAAGTTCTTGTCTTGCTGTTCTGCACATGGTTGTAGTTACAGGATTGCATTGGGTTTTTCTTTGATTCAGTTTGTCGGGAAAAATGGGGGCCTGAGGGAGGGTGAAAAGGACAAAGCATGATATATTCATGTATGGAAATGCCACAGTGAAATGCATTAATTTATACGATTAATACATGTCATAGTTATAATAGGACATTTAAGGTTTAAGAGCATTGGGCTATGAAGAAAGAGGAAGTAGGTGGTCATGTTTCTTCATGGATGACGACATTCCCAGAAACCCAAAATCCCTTCCAGTGGATGGGAAAAGCACACTTAACACACGTGCCCCATTGTTTTTCCCATCTATAAGTACATATGTTGACTGGCGTTTTGCTCATGACCTTTGATTCTCTGAATTAAAGCAGCGACTTGAGGAAGAGTGAAATAGGAAAAAAGGGAAAATGGTAACTTGGGAGTGGGTTCAGCCTAAGTATGGGGACATCTTCTTTCATCTACTGATTTTTCCGTCAAGGAGATGGTACTTGTGTCTTTACCCTTGGAAAACCTCTGTCTTTACTCATTTCTCAAGATTTTAGGTTTCCCATGTTCCCTCTCAGAGATACAACCTTGAGCTCTACACCCCTTTTGTTCTCCTACAGTTCCACCAGCAGGATTTTATCCTCTGGCAGAGCCCAGCCCTCAGGCCCTTCCCTTGAATATTTGGCTGGAGAAACTTTTCCCCTTACTTGGAATGGACCTTGGGTTATTTCCCACAGAGACCTAAGAGTCTTCTATTCCACTTCAGCCTATTGGCTTTTTTTCTTTAACTATTCAGTTTTTTCTTTCTTTGTGTCTCTTCTTTGCCTATTCAAGTGCATAACCCAAATACTTTCCCCAACTCTGCTACCCATGAAGTTGTTACACTCCTTCTCTCATCTCCAGTACTTCATCAAATTGATCCAAAATAAAGTTGATATTAACTGCCCCCCTCACCACTTTGAACGCTTAGGTACTTTTTTTTTTAACCTAAAAATCTGACTCTTGGTGGATCAGTTATTTTGTCTGCCTTTAAGCGCACAGCCCTCAGCTGCTTGGTGCCTCAGGGAAAATGCTGTGAGCATCCTGCTTGTAGAAGCTTTCACTTCCTGTGGCTTCCACAGTACTGTTTGTTTTTTGGGGGGTTTTTTTGGTACTGGAGATTGAACTCAGGACCTTGCACTTGGGAGGCAGGCGGCGGAACCACTGCGCTAAATCCCCGGCCCTGCACAGTGCTGTTTTGCTGGCCTTCTTCACCTCTGAGTTATTCTCTTCTTTCTTCTGCCTCTACATCTGTGGATGTTTACCACGGCTCACTTCTCAGCCCTCATTTCCTTGGAAGATGAGCCAGGAAAAGAGACTGAGAAATGCCAGCCATGGAAACAGGAGAGGAACCAGGGAGTGAGAGGCTACAAAATAGATCACTGATTACTCGTAGATTTGGAAATTCTATCATTCCGTCTCACTTGCCTTTCAGGTTTGCCTCCTAAAGGCAAGAAAGCTTGGTGCTGGGCATCCTACCTGGAAGAGGAGAAGGCTGTAGCTGTGCCTGCGAAGCTCTTCAGGGAGGTACGGGCCCTTCGGTCAGCATTGTTATTTCCACTGCCTGTGTAGGGCTGTGACTTGAAGTCGTTTCTCAGACATGCTGCTTTTCCTGTTGCCCCTTGCATACCTCCAAGGGCAGTCAGCACTAACGCACACATGCATGCATGCACACACGGACACAATGCACACACGCGCTGTTTTCCCTCAACGTCTACTAGGCTTGCACTCCTGACTTTGAGGGAGAATCTGACTACTGGAATAGTAGTAAAGAAAAACTGGCATGGAATTTTATGTCAGCATCATGGCTTTGAGAGAGTGGGGTAGGGATTTATATCTTAAAACAGTAAGATATCTAAAAACGGGTTTCTATATTACATGAGCATAAAAGAAATATTTTTTCATAGGTAATTTAAAATCAGTTACAAATGGAGGTTATCGGGTGTAGTTCCGAGGAGGAGCCGCTGCCCCTGGACCGAAACAGAGATCAGTAAGCCTTTTTGTGCAAAGGCCCAGATAGTAAATATTTTAGCTTTTGCAGAACTCCTAATTTCTGTTAGATTGGCCGTGGCTGTGTCCTGGGACAGCTTCCTGAGCAAGACTGGTGGTGGCTGGGTTTGACTCACAGACAGTAGTTTGTAGACTTTTTTAGTTATGGCATTATGTTTCACCACGGTAGGTAATAAATCTGCTGTAGGCGTCTTTTATATATGAATGACTATAAGGAATTTTTAAAAAGTAGCGAATGGTACGGGATAGGATGATTACATCTACATTGAGAATATTTAATTTAGACATAATAACAGCGACATATGAACTTATTCTGGGTAACTTTTCTGTAATTTTGGACCTTTACAGAGCAAACTTTTTCACATTTTTTTGTAATTAAAGTGAGGCTACTTCCTTGCATCAGTATACACTCATGTGATCCAGAGTGTAAAAGGACATGAAGTAAATCCCTCGTGAGGAGCCTGTTCCCTCCTACCGGGTTGTTTCTCCTCGAGTGACTGCTGTGACCAGTTCCTTTATTTCCTTCCTAGAGATCATGTGCACCGGGAGCATCCGCATCCACACAGCCTCCCTCCCTGTCCTACGTGTCCCACACTGCTTGACTGTTGCTGTTTTGCTTAACTTGCCTGTTGGGAGATTATTCCATTTCAGTTCATTAATCCTTTCATCCTTCTCCACTAAGGCACGATACTTCACTCTTGAAAGCTCACTCCATGGAACTTTCAGTGGCTTCCCATTCTCAAGCCTTTTGCTGCTGAATATTCTTGTACACCTGTTCATTTTGCACATGTGTGAGTGTGTCTATTGGTCTTAGAGAAAGAGTTGCCGAATTGAAAAGAACGTTCAGATTTTCATAGATACTATGGCACTGCCAGAGACTGACTCGTTTTCAGGCCCACCACTGACCCTGTCAGTTTTCCAAGTACCTTACCGATACAGTGTCAGGGACTTTATCCATCTTTACCAATC
This sequence comes from Heterocephalus glaber, assembly GCF_000247695.1. The sequence goes on from NW_004624753.1 coordinate 4,341,558, forward strand.
TGATAGGTAAAATAGATCTTAGTTTAATTTGCTTTGTGTAACTTTGGTGGATAAGGTTGAGTATCTTTTCACATGTATAAGACAAAGGCTGAGAAACATTACTTTTCCATGCTGAGACTCGTTTATAGCCTTTGTCCGGTTTTCATCGGTCCTTTTCTTTTGGACTTTTAGGAGTAATTTATGTATTTTCTTAGTCCCAGAATGGCGATTATTCACATTTTTAACTAGGCCTTTGGGGCAGTATTTAAGCTGCTGTCATTTTGCATTGTAGCACCAGTCCTTTCCATATAACAAGAATGGATTCAAGGTTGGGATGAAGTTGGAAGGCGTGGACCCTGAACATCAGTCTGTGTACTGTGTCCTCACCGTGGCCGAGGTAAGCTTCGCCTCATCTTTATTTTTTATTTTTTTGGTATCAGGGATCGAACTCGGGACCTTGGGCTTGCGAGGCAGGCAGCAAAACCACTGAGCTAAATCCCCGGCCCATCATCTTTATTTTTTAAAGAAAATGGTGTTCATGGATTTGTTTTGCTTGAAATACTAGGGATTAAACTTAGGGAGCACTGTGATACATCCTCAGCCTTTCTCGTTTTTTATTTTGACGCAGGCTATTGCCCAGGCTAGCACTGATCTTGAAGTCTTCCTGCTTCAGCCTCCAGCATTGCCTGCATCACTTGGGTCTGCTGGGGCTTTAGTAATGAGAAAACCTCTCATTGGTTGAGTGCTTACGTCATACTAGGCATGGTGCTTAGTGTCTTGTGTACATCATCTCACCTGATCTGTGTCATAATTCTATCCTGTGCAACTCAGGTTTTTCTTGCACCCATTCAATGGATGAGGGAACTGAACTATGAGACATGAACTATGTGTACAAGGCCACACAGCTTCAAGCCGTTACAGAACCCAGATTTTAATGCAAGTCTGTCTGACTCCATAGAGTTTACTGTACTATGTTCCTTAACCTGAGGAACAGAATGATAAATATTTACTTTCTTTAGCATTTTGAGAGTGTCTCTGGAAATTTCAGGCAGAAGTAATTAAGTCAAATATGTGTAATTATATCCATGCATGGTAAGACTCCAGTGGATTACTGAGAATACGTCCTTTGTGTTTTTTCTCCCGGGCTGGCCTTCTTCTTTCTCTTGAGCCAGGGTTGTGCGCCTTTTGGAATTCCCCCCAGAAGAATACCAGTGCTAGTGGTTATCACAGCGCTCTTTCCCTGGCTCCTGTAGGACGGGAGCACACGAGGTCTGGATGGGGGCGATCACCCTGAGCCGTTGCCATGGCTGCCTGGAGCATAGCACGTGCCGGGCCCAGGGCCGAGCAAAGGTTAATTCTTGAAGCAGCAACCTTTCGAGACAGAGCTCATTCTTCATCTTTCAGATGAGAAAACCGAGGCCCAAGAGCTAAAGTCATCCTGCAGTTCCTCTTGTTGTAATTGCCGCGAAGGGCAAGGCTGAGTTTTCATGCATCCGAAAAGAGCCGTTTAGCGGCTTTCATGGAGAGAGTGAGAGTCCTGCAGCTCTCCAAGTTGCTTGGACATTGTGGGTTCTTTCCCTTCTGGACCCTGTGCTGGTCCCCTGTGAGTTGGCAGGGGAGAGCTAGGCTTCATGGTGGGTGAGTGGTGTTTGTCCTTCAAAGTGGATGTGATTCCCAGGGAGGGGACCAGGTGTGTGCTGCTGACCTGGAGCAGTAAGGGCCAGGCAGAGGGAAGGAGCTGGAGAAAGATGCTTTGGTGCAGCTGGAGACAGAAGGGCTGCAGACGAGGAAACCGACCGCAGGGCTTAGTGGAGGAGGGATGAGAAGCAGTGTCAGCGGGGTGGCTGCTGTCCACGACCTGGAAGCCACTTTATCCCCAGCCAGGGCATTTGTGTGAAGTAATCCAGGAAGTGGAGACTGCTTTGGAGAAGTTAGTGCTGGAATAAGAAGGGCCGTTTACTAGTGTGTGTGTGCGTTTCTGCTCTTGGGTTGTGAAGGATATTTACTGTACTTCAGCTAGGTTTTATACAATAAAAGTTATGTTTCAGATGGCAGAAACTTCAGCTAGTGTAAGAGCACTAGTGTCTGTTCCATTCCCCACCCTACATACACTGAATGTGTGACCCAGAGCAGTTTGTTGTGTCCACCCAAGTGTTTTCGGAATGTATGAGATGTGTGCATGGATATCTTTCTTTTTTACCTATAAATGATAGACTACGTGATATTCTGCAGCTTTTGTGACATACAAGGTATGACTGAGTTGTGCAGTGAATATTTAAATTTAAAAACTTTAGTAAAAACACACTGTCATACTCTCCCTCAGAATACCCCTGCTGACTTCGAACATACCTACCCCATCGTTTTTCCCACTTTCTGGAGCAGTTCTGGAAGTCCACTTTCGTTTCTTTCGCTGCACTCTTGCGGCTGCCTCAGTGTCCTGGAATCAGTTGGAAACACTGACCTTTCATGGTCATTCAGACTTTGGGGAAGAGCCAGAAGTCACATGGTGACAGATCCAGTGAATAAGGGGAATGAGGACACAGGGCCCTGTCTTGGTGAGCATGCCTTTGCATTTGGATGGCAGTCGGAGCAGCTCTCACTGTAGTTTTGATCACACCTCATAAAAGACCCTCACAGAAGACGGCTTCCAGAACTGCTTCAGAAAGTGCCAAGTGTGATGGGATAAGTGTATTCAAAGTGAAGAGGAAGATTTTGAGGAGAATTCATAGCAATGTGTCTTTCACTCCATGAATTTTTTCAATATAAACATTCACTGTATATTCTGATCACATCTGGTATATTATACATCTTTTGATACTTTTGTTCATTGGGTAGTACTCCATTTCATAGAATTGTTTTAATTCATTTAACTGTTCTCACATTGATAATAACTGTTCTTTTTCTCATTATTAACAAAAAGTATATGTGAATATTCTTTTTATTTGTCTGTTTTTTCCTATGAAATCCAACCTTAGAATTGCCAAGTGAAACATTACCTTTATGTTTCTTTTTTTTTTTTTTTTGGTACCGAGGATTGAGCTCAGGACCTTGTACTTGAAAGGCAGGCAGCCGCACCACTGAGCTAAATCCCTGGCCCACCTTTACATTTCCGTTGTGTGTTGATCTAAATATATATCAGTTGTTACATTCTCACTAGGGATGCAAGAACATTTGTTTCCTTAAGATTGAGAGACATTATATTTTTTATTTTTTCTCCCCCCTCTTCTCTTTCTGTTTTTCTCTTCAATGAGAAGAAACCATAAAGTGTTTGAAATTCTAGCCACTAGAGGGTTGAGTACTGGAAGGCAGGAGAGAGCTGAGACAGAGGAGCAGGAGGAATCTAGGTCCCGAGGAGGTAGAAGTCTTAGCCAGGAGGAGGGAGAGAGGAGTGATGTCAGCAGCACAGCTGGGCACAGCTGTTCGGAGCCAGGCGTTTGAGGAACTTTTTGACCCAGAAGGTGAATTGTCGCCTGAGAGTGAGGAATGATGGTGATGGGATTGGGAGCCTCAGGAAGATGGCTTGAGGACAACGAAAGATGAGCCAGGCAGGGTGGTACACGCTTGTGTTCCCAGCACCCTGGAGGTCAAGGCAGAAGGATTCCAAGTTCCATCCCAGCCTGGGCAACTTAGCAAGACCTATCTTAAAAAATCCAGAAGGGTTTGGGGTATAGCTGGGTATCCAAGTCAATCCCCAGCACTAGGGAAACAAAATAAGAATAAGACAGTGCTGGACAGGGCTGGCTAAGAGCATTCCCATGCCGCAGGGAGAGCCGGCAGTGGGTACGGCAGATTCTCCCGAGTCCATTCTGACTATTCACGGTGCCGCAGCTCGTGGTCCATAGAGTAGAGCACAGGAGGCCATTGCCTCAGAGGAGTAAGGAGAGCCAGGCTAGGGTCCTGCCTCTGGTCACCATACATTTGCTGATCACTACTTACCTTGTTTATGTATACCTCTATTTAAAGACACATTATTTAGTATATATATCGTTGTTTCATTAATGTTGAACTCAGAGCCAACAGCCTTGTAGCTCACATCTGACTGAAGCTTATGTCACACACGTATTGTTTATGCGAGGCGCATTACAGTGTTCTGGCATTCAGGACTCCTTTTAAAGAGCAAAATCACCAATGAGGAGGACAAAATGTGGAAAACGTGGCCCTAACTACCCCACACGAGGGCACCTGTTTACAGTGTGAGAGACAAAACAAGACTCATTTTTTTCCACTGCTGACACACAGGTCACAAGCAGTGTATTATATTGGTGAAAAATATGCTTTAGCAAGGGGAATTCACAAATAAGCAGTGAACTCTCGAATAATGAAAAGCGACTATATGGCATTCGCCAGATTGGATCTAGGTGCAAACTCAGGATGATGGGATTTTGCTAGGCAAAAAGGACTTGAAAAGGACAATGAGGGCAAAACTTTAAAAAATGTATGATATTTTACGTGATTGCCAGGAAAGGAACCATCAGCATGAGGGGGCTGCTGGGAAGAAAATAGAAGGATGAGTGTGAGCACCGGTAGCTTTCACAGAGATGCAGGCGGGCTGTACTGGGCGTAGCTGGGCCAGCAAAGTGGAGGAGCAGACGATGCCGTCTCAGGGTGGGACTCACTTGTGTGGGCAATGAGACAGCAGTTCCTGGCTGGGACCGGATGTGGGGAACAAGCGTCTGCAGTGAAGAGGAAATGCAGGGCGAGAAGAAACCAGGGTTCTGGTGGCTGTTGCAAGTCCTCAGGACGGGCAGGAGGGGTGAGCTGGGCGCATGTCTGAGGAGCCAGTGGCTGCCCGGGAGGGGAGGGTGGCGTGGCCAGAGGTGGCTCGGCCCTACCCTCAGCCAAGAGGGCTGGACCGCAGGACCTGGTGTGCCCTCGGCGGTCTCCTCGAAGTCTGCGGAGTTGGGCGCACCTGAGGAAAGGCCTCTGAGGGCCGAGCTGGGGAGGCTGTGCGTGTGGGAGACTGTTCACAAAGCTCGGCAGCCCGGAATGCAGAGCACAGCAGAGACCGTGCGGAGAGCAGAGGGAGGAGTCCCGGAGGGCAGAAGCTCGGAGCACTGGGCCTGTCAGGGCCTGCGAAGCTCTGCTTCTGGGCTTGGAGATGACGCCCCAGCTGCCCAGGCCGGGCCGGAGAGGATGTCAGGATGGGGGCTGCCCCTCCTGAGAGATTGTGTTTCCCAGCGATCGAGCCTCTCCGCACTGCTGTAGATTTTATATCTTCAGTAGGGCAGTACCTTTCAATTGAAAAAGTACTAACATATAAAACATAATCATGCGCTTCTCGCCCCTCCTCACTCCCACTTTCGAAAAGAAATCATTGTTAACAGTTGGACAGACAGAATCTGCCAAAAATATGTATACATACTTCAGTCTTTCTTTTCCTGAAATATGTATACATTTTGGGGGGGAACTCTATATTCTTGAAGACTTTTAGTATGAATTTACGTGTATACAGATGCATGTGTTAGTATGTATGTGTGCACATAAAGGGGTAGACTTCATATACACACTAGCATACATACAGAAGTACACAGACTCACTCTCGCATATATAATCTCATAAGTTGACTGATCCTGTATGATTTGTTCTGCCACTTGAGTTTTAATAGAGGGCTTTCCACGACGGTAACTGAATGCCTTGGCTGCACTCGGACTCAGGTGCCTTTCCGTGCGAGATTCTGCTGGACAGGTTTCCTGGAGTGGCAGAGGCCTGCAGCGTGGGCGGCCACTCGGGACACCCCTGCTTTTGCTGGTGGGAAGAACAGAGAGGGGCTGGACTTTCTCTGAGAGAGCTCGAGACAGAACAGGAACCAACTCAGGTCCTGAAAGCCCAGAATGTCCCCAGCTGCGGCCCTGGAGTCAGCTGCAGGGCATGTGTTATGGACACTGAGTTCTTCCCAGGGCTGCAGAGAGCCTTCCTCGCCTGGTCGGGGAGCTGGGAGTGGCTTTTCTCTTCGCCCAGCCCAGCGGCCCATGGAGAGGAGAACCAGTGACTTCTGTCTGTCCCTTGGCAACCTGGGTGTATGGCAGGCAGCCCCTGGCCCTGCCAGTTCTGCTCCTGTACCCTGGCCTGGTGGCCTCCCTGCCTCTGGCCCTGGTGGCTCGTGCTGCTCCGAGTCCGCGACTGGAGAGAGGGTGTGTGTTGTGGGAGTGTGGTTCTTCACCCCAGTCTCTGTGCTCCTGTTGGGACCAGAGCTGTGGCCAGAACACCCCAGCTTAGCTCTCTGCAGTGTTGCTTTTTTTTTTTTTTTTTTTTGGTACCAGGGTTTGAACTCAGGTCCTTGTGCTTGCGAGGCAGGTGCGACAGAACCACTGAGCTAAATCCCCAGCCCATGCAGTGTTGCTTTTAGATGTTGTAATTGTGTGGCTACTTTTGCTGCTGTTAAGGGTGGTCTGATGAACATAGGCTGTGTAGTACCTGATGCCCGTGTTATTTCTGTTCTTGTGTACAAATATTGTGGTTTGTTTCTTTTAATGTCTCAAATACGTCCCTGTTTCAGGTCTGTGGGTACCGGATAAAGCTGCACTTTGATGGGTATTCGGATTGCTATGACTTCTGGGTGAATGCAGATGCCCTGGACATTCACCCCGTTGGGTGGTGTGAGAAAACTGGCCATAAACTGCACCCTCCAAAAGGTAGGGTCACTTTTTGTTTCCTGTTTTGGGAACCCTAAAGACTCATTTTCCTACATGCTAGTTTGGAGTTTTTAAGAATTAAGTCTTTATGATAATTCAGATAGGTCCTCATTCAAGCTTATTATTCACAATAAAAATACGTTTATTAAAGAGAAAGAAAAAAAAGCAGACTCTACCCCAAAAGAATAAACTATGTATTTCCATCTGAAGTAACTCTTGCGTGGTAATGGTACTTAAGTTTGACCATAAATAATTTTTACCTACAAATTTCTATTATTTCATATATATGTGTTCTTGAAAAAATCAACTTGAAAAATTAGCTTTAACTACTTCACATAATTAATTTTATTTAGTCATATTTCTTTGTATTGCAAATCCTGAGCGATAGTGCCTTGAACATACAGATCTTAATATTTAGGAAACTGAAAAGGAGACTAACCCTAAAAATTGGGTTAGGTGGGAGTTGAACTCATAGCAGTTTCTTTCTTTCATTTGTTTGTTCATTTATATTTCATTTTTTGGTGCTGGGGATCAAGTCCAGAGCTACCCCTGTGCTAGGCAAGTGCCTTTCCACTGAGCCATACCCCTAAACCAGTGATTTTGTGTGTTTCACATTTATATAAAGTTCCAAGAAAAACAGATACCATTGTTTTTGGTCCATCACCAGTGTTTCATATGTCCTTCTTTTTCAACTATTATATATTGTGTACTTGATGTCAAAAGTTCAAGTTACTAGTTTCATCATTTTTCTCCCATTTTAGGACTTTTAAAATTTTCTTGGCAGTGCTGGGGACTGAACCCAGGGCTCACATATGCTGGGTAAGCTCTCTGTGTCTAGTAGAGCTATCCCTGCAGCCCCAAGGGCATTGGTTTTTAATGGACTGAGCATCTTTGCTTTTAAGTAAACAATTAATGCCAGAACAGTATTTTCAGATAGTTAAAGGATTAAACAAAAAAACGAAAAAGGTGGTGGTGAAAATTTGTAAGCCTTGTTATAAAGTAACTTCGTACATGTGGGGCATCAAGAGCTGATCTTTTCACTTGCCTGCTGGACTTTAATGAAAGGAAACAAGAGCTAACAGCAGACCAGTAAAATGCTCCATTTCCTATTTTTAAAAAAAGTTGACTAATGAAGTTGTGCAAAATTAAGGCAATGGACATTTCCCTTATTATAATTTGCTAATATTCTTACTTCACAAACCTTGAATTGTCATTTTTTATGGTGATAACCTGAAAAGCTTTTACCTGCTTTTTTATTACAATTTTTTTCAATATTCTATTTGTTCCTATATGTGAGTCTCCCATAATAGAATAGATGAGGGAAAAACTTGACTATCCCAGCTCACTAGTCCAGACTGCTGAGAAATCCTAACTAAATACCGATGGAAGGAACTATATAAAAAGTAAACCCAGGTGTAAAATTTGTTGGTTTCCTTAGTATTTGTTTCCTATTCATTACTGTTTATTTAAAATGAAAAAAAATAGGAAAATTTGTTGATAATAAATACAGCCTGTATCTAAAAAATACACAGTTATAAATTATGAGTTTAATTTTGTATATTGAAAATAATCATTTCATTGATTGATTGGGCATGCTGCAATTAGAAAGGTGGGTTGGAAAAGTAAGTGTAAAATACTTGAATATTGTAGTAAGTCTGTGCGTGTGTGCTTACTCTAGGATATAAAGAAGAAGAGTTTAATTGGCAGACCTATCTTAAGACATGCAAAGCCCAAGCTGCCCCTAAGTCGTTATTTGAAAATCAGAATATAGTAAGTACATACAAATATTTTTTCCTTTCAAAGGAAGTGATTCTTGAGCATCTCATTGGATAAATTACAAGTGATAATATGGAGCTATAATAAATTTTATTGCCTTGGTAAATAGAGTTCTCTTATTTTAATTAAATTTTAAAATTAGTTTAAAATCTACGTGAATAAATATTTTATAGCCAAATTATGGTCTTTATTGAATAATAGAAAGCAACTTAGTACAAAATCCAGGTGTAATTTACAATTAAGATGCACAAGCATTAAATGACTGTGATATTTTATTGTTAGCATCCTTTAATTAGGAGCGTGGTACAGATGGGACTCGCGCAATGCGATGAATGTGGCCCTGTGTGAGCTGACAGGTGGAGGTCGCTGGAGACTGCGATGTTCTTCCACAGCCGCTTACACCTTTATCTGCCGTGTAGCATCAGCAAAGGCTGGATGTGTGTGTCTTCCTGCTTCTTGACCTGTATTCCCATTTTCCATTCCGTGTTCCTCTGCTGCTGTCTCTGACAGGACTTGATAGTTTCCCAGGTTCTGCTCTGACTGGAAAGAACAGGCATAATGGGGTAGAAAATCAAAATAGCATCTTTACACCGGATAAAGACTGGCTTGGAAGACGTTCATATCTTGTCTCTTGAAGACAAATGAGCTTCTTAATTCTGAGCCCCACATTAAAAGGACTTGCTGCCCCCATCACCAAGACCAGAGAGCACTGGGCCTTCTCAGACAGAGCAAAACTGTGCCCCTGAAGCCTGTCTTCCCTTCAAGGGTCTGACCAGTTCTTGCTTCCCAGCTTTGCCTGCCAGGATCAGCGGGTGACAGGCAGGCGGGGAGGAGCAGTGACGTTACACTAACAGGGTTCCCTCTAAATGGAAATCAATACCGGGAGTGGGGAAAACCCTGAATTTGGAAGATGACAGCAATGAGTTGGCATGAGGGCATCAGGCTCAGGGATGAAATACTCTCTGATTGGACTGAACATAAGCCAGGCTGAACGAGAGAACTGAAGAAGTGGAGAGGGGGCTAGGAAAGTAGTAGAGCTAATGGGCCAGGTTATTATTTCCTAATATCTTCATCACCCAGAGCTGCTGAATTGCTGAGATAGAAGTACGGACTGGTCAGTAGGCTCTGTGCTTGGGATCTAAGAGGAAGCTCATTTTTCTTTTTCTAGATAATCTACCTGCAAATAGTCAAATATTTATGGTCCTAGCTGATAAATAATTTCAGGGCTTAACTAAAATTAAAATTTCTCTGTAGTATTTATGTTTACTCCTTCAGTTCACACAGGACTTATTCTAATATTTTTCAGATATGTGACCTCCTTTTTGCAATAATAGGTATACATTGTATAATGATAGTAAAATGAGAGATGACATTTATTTTGCTTAAAGTACTTAGAATAACTCCCCTATATGCCAGTCTGTACAGAAAGGCTTTTGGTTATTTTTTAAGAAAGGTAGAAGTGACTTAGTTACAGGATATATTGTGATGGACATAATTCAGATCCAGACAGCTTACTCTGAGATTAGGGTGTTCCTCCTCTCAAAAGAGTATACAAGATGTTTGCATATTACTGTCCCTCAAACGCTAATTCTAACTGAACTGCTGCTGCTTTCCTTTTAAGTCCCCGATGGCTGATTAGCTATGAATTTCCTTCCAGTTACCAGCCATTTTGGAGGGCTGTGTAGATGAACAGCCAGTTTATTTGCTGCTCTTATGAATAACAAATATCTGGAGTGTTAAGTAAAACTTGAAATCTGCAGCTTTTCGTATATTAAGATGACCTACTTTCTGTAGAGTACTCTTGGGAAATCTAAGTGGGAGAGAATTTGTACTGACTCATGCACATTTTTAACTTAAGTGCATATTTCGTGTGAAGTCATTTTCATTGTTAAATCTGTAATCAAGAAAAAAAAAAGAAAGGCCAAAATGTGAACTGTAGGGTGAATAAAGCCTCCTAGTGTAGTTTTCTAAGTAAGGTATCAACATGCATGTTAAAATTATCTTAATCTCTGCAAGGTTGTGAGTGTTTTAGTTTTGAGGCTCAGAGAGTTAATTGGGTGTAGCCATGAGCATTTTTTAAAATTTTGTTTTGTTTTATTGCTGCTGGTTGGAAAGCAACCCTGCTGTCAAACTGGCACATGATTTTTAAATTATGTGAATACAGGGATGGGTAGCAGGAGGTGCAGATTCGCAGGTCTTGCTGTTGTTAAGTGTGTGCTTATCTCTAATTAAATCTGCATTTTTCCATAGACAGTGATCCCATCAGGCTTCCGAGTTGGAATGAAGCTTGAGGCTGTAGACAAAAAGAATCCTGCATTCATCTGTGTTGCTACGGTAACAGATATGGTGGACAATCGTTTCCTGGTGCATTTTGACAACTGGGATGAGAGCTATGACTATTGGTGAGAGGTTTTCCATTAATGCGTGCTTTTCAAAAATTTAATGTGTATCCAGGTAAACTAGGTGTACAGTTTAAAAATAGCTTATAACCAAAAATAACAGTGCTGTGCCCCACTTTTTCCTTTTTCAGAGTTTTAAATTTTAACATGTTCCATATTGCATGTATTTCTAGGTAACATCCTTCCATACTACTTCCTGATTTGTATTTTGCTTGTCTTTGTACTGTGGAAGTGGCATTCATGACCCCCACATTCCCAGCATAAACTGACACGCATGTGCACCCAGACATACACTTTCCCCTCATCTTGGGTATCTTCTATCATTTTTTAGGAACTTATTTTAATCTTTCTTTCACATTTTCATGCTCAGTAGCTAATTTAACCATTCATGATAGCTGAGTACCAATGTATTAATTGAGGAGTAATATTTTTAATTCTTACCATTTTTAGATAGTCTGCATAAAGCAGTAAGAGAAATATAAATGATAAATAGAAATATAAATGATGTAATTATAAAATAGCTGTAATAAAGCCATCATATTTTGATTAAACAATTGAACTAAGGATTTTCCATATCTGACTCATGTTCATTGACCTCTAGAATTCAGTTTTCTGATGAAAGACATTTGTACCGTCCAATTCAGCCTAGATGACTCTTGAAATGAAATTATTTTAGAGAAGTGACTAATGAGTTTGTAAAATATGGCTAATGTAGTATCAAGTGAATATTGATTTATGTAAATATAGCTAAATTTCTGAGAAATACTTTTTTTAGTATACATGTGTTTAAATATTCTATAGACACATCAGTAATTTCCATTGCTCCTCAAACTGAATTACTAGATACTCGAATATCCGTTTCCTTGCACTGTTTTTAAAAAAAGTGAGTCGAAATCCATTTGCTCTTCACATTCTTAAAGTACTTTTCACTCTATTTTACGTATGTGATTTACAGAAATTTTAAAAAATGTAGACAAGTCCTTGCATGATTACAGTACAAGGTTAATTAAGTCTTTTAGAATGTTTTTGTGGTTTTCTCTAGCTCTTTTGTCCAAGGCATTGTTTTTCTTCACAGAATGTCTTCATATTTGGCTTGTGATGAAAATTTTTTATTGAACTATAGGTATATGCAAAACTAGTGACAAAGTGGTCTTTCTGTGACCTTTATTTAACAGTAACCATTATCGACTTATATCTAGTATTGTCCCTCCTGTGTTTCTACTTTTAAACCTCAATTCTAAGATTGTTTTGATGCCAACTCTATGATTCAATTTGTATGTTTTAAAAGTGAGAGCTCTTTTTCTTTTTTACAAATATAGCTATAATGTCACCAACATGCTTAACTGTGTTTTTTCCAGTTGTGTTAATGATTGCATTTTTTTTTTTTTGGTACCGGGGATTGAACTCAGGACTTTGTGCTTGTGAGGCAGGCAGCGGAACCACTGAACTAAATCCTCGGCCCCAGTGATTGCATTTTTTAAAAATGTTTTTAGGTCCAAATAAGTTATATGCTTTGTGATTGCTTTGATGTTTTTCTTGATTGCTTAGTTTTCAGATCCCTCTTCCTCTCTCGTTTTTTCTTCTGCTTATACCCTCTATTGAAGAGACCAGGCAGTTGGTACAGTTGCATCTCTCACAGTCCAGATTTGCTGGTTGAATCTTCATTATGCCATGTTTTTCCATTCCTGAGATTTCCTCTGTAAATCGATGCCATTCATTTCATTTAAAATTGTCCATATTTATTTTGCATGGGTGAATGGATGAGAAAACTTTAAATTTAGAAATAGCCTAGTCTGTCTGAGTTGAACATATTTATCTTCTCTGCATTGCATGGATTTTGACACTGGAAGTACCAGTGTGGTATGTTGGATACAGGCCTTTTAGTAATAAGTGATACTGAGTCAGTTGCTAGGTTTTGTTGAGATGAGAGTGGCTTTTGTTTCTTTGTTTGATTGATCGATTGTTTTGTTTGAGCAGTGGTGGGGATGGAACCCAGGGCCTCACGTATGCCAGGCAAATGCTCAGCACTGGGTTATACCCCTAGCCTTTGCTTTGTTTTTAAAGTTCTGGTTCATTTTGGGAGAGTTTTTTTTTTTTTAATTTTAAGGTTTTTTGTGATTTGAAAAAATGGGTGGATAGTAGTTTCCTACAGTATTTTAAAAATACAAATTGATTATTTGATGCATATTGCTTTTCATAATATTCTGGAAAAAAATAATGAGGCGGTCTAGAAGAATTTGTCACACCGGGTTTCCTTGATGCCAAATTTATAAGGATCAAACAGAACAGATCTTATAGGTTCTTTTTTAGAAAGGACAAAGAAAGTACTAATATCTTATAAACTCCAATTTCGCACTTTTGTGAGCACAAACTCATAATTGTTTTTTAGGATAGAATATACTTTGAGGATTACTTACTACTGGTGACATGAAATCATATTTTGTTAACTGTCAAAGAAAGAATACAGTATGTTTTCTTCCTCAACTCACGGTTAATATATTTAGAAAATTGCTTAAATGCGCTGGAATTTCTCCAGGTATATTAAACACTGTATTCTTTGATCTTTTCATTTGGAATGGTTTTTATTTGCATAACTTACTTGGGTGTGTAATTGAGGCTGCAGATCAGCTTGCCTTTCTTGATTTAAAATAGCTTTGAAATGAAAAATTTTTTGTTTGAATGGATAGCAATCCTGTATATCTTTACATTAGTGTGAATTTGAAAACATATATGTGTGTATATATATATATATATATATATATATATATGTCTGTATATATTTGTGGTACAGGTTTAGTTTCAGTGAAGCATTTCTTCTAAAGAGGAACATGATGGCAATTTATGTAGGGTTGAAAAAGTATTTTATGAAAGGAAAATAGTATGCACGAGAGTAAAAATAGCTTTATCTCTAGATTTCTTCTGAGCTGGTTGTCAGCTGTTTTAACTCTCTTGCCTCAACAATCTTTGGACCTAAGAATAATTCTAAAGACCACAAAATATTCTTGTAGGAAGAGAAGGGACTATAAAGATCCAGGAAGGAAAGCAAGGACCTAGAGAGATAGTCCCAGCACTCCCCGCACTGGGTGCAGCCTCTTACCCTTCTCATCTTCTGGATGCTTAGGGTTCGGCTCTGGGCCACAGCCAGGAACAAGAGCGCACGCGCGCGCGCACACACACACACACACACACACACACCCAGCACTGGGAAAGAACTTCCTTCTACGAAATGTTACTTTCTTGTGACCTTGTCTTTTGGGAAGAAGCATAACAACAGGACGTATCCTGTTGTTAAGTAGAAAGAACAAATGAGATCGCAGGATCAGCCAGCTTGGAACCCTTTCCGATGGTGCCCGGTGAGTCGGGGATCAATCAGCAATGAGCAGATCTGAAAAAGAAGGGGCAACTCAGTGAATTAGTATAAGCCTTAGGCGGTCTCTTTTCCTGCTTGTGCCACATGCATTACAAACTGCTTTTAGAGGTGGATCTCTTACATTTATGAATTGAGAGTAATGGTGATGTTGCATGTCTCCCTATAGTAATGCCTGAGAGTTTGCAGGGCAGTGAGTTGAGCAGTGTCTTAGCTAACAGGCTTGTCACCACTCGGTTAGAGTGGAGAAGCAGGAGGCTGAGAGAGGACGCCTATGGAGATGGATGGGACCCTGGGCAGTTCTGAACTTCAGCCCCGAGGACTGACCTGGGGAAGAATAGAAGCAGAACAGCACCAATTGGATTTGTAATGAGTGCTTACTTGTTAGAAACCATCTCCTTCTGTCTGGTGGCACAGGAAGGGAAGGACCAGCTCAGGCTCACTGGAGGGTTCTTGAGGAAGGCTTCTTGGGTGTCACAGCATTTGCATTCGACCATGAAGGAAGAAAGGAGTTGCTTCTTAGATGTTGGCATGGAGTGTGCCTGGCCAAGGAAACCATTGTGTTGGCCCAGGGGTAGGGTGTATTTAGAGAATGACAACTAATTTATTTGGTAAATTACTTAACTCTTCTAAACTTTCATTGCCCTCTTTCCAAAATAAATTAAGAATAACCTCTATCTTACCGTGCATTGTGAGGATTAGGAGTTCTAGGATCTAGGAAACTAACCTGCAGAAGGTTGGAGAGATGACCATCAGGGACGGCAGAGGAGTTTGGTGCTGAAAGGAAAAGAAGATGATTCCCAGGGCAGTCTGTGTCCACAGAGGGTTCCTTGCACTTGGAGCAATTTGAGCTGGGTTTTTAGGCAGGAGGAAGGTCTCAAACCACTGTGAAGAGAGAGTGTGCAAATATTTAAAATGGGATTATTGGTGACACCAGTAAAGTCTCATCTCTCTCAGCCCGGAGAAAAAGAAATCAAAGGAAAATCGGGCAGCAGAGCGGTGGCATAGCATCCCCTTGGTGTTTCCCAAGTTGCTATGTTAGGAGAGATTTTCATCTTGAAGCAAATTAATTAATATTTACAAGAGCTGCGGTGGAGAATGAGACTGACTATAAATCAGGGATGGAAATTGGGACTCAGCCTGCTGAGGTTTGGGGTTTAGTCAGGAGGGAGAGAGACCCGAGAGTGAGCAGGAAGCCAGGAGAGCTGGATACGGACTCGCACACTGCAGAGTCGTGCTCTGAGTTGAGAGAGTGGGAAAGGCTGCTGTTCTGCAGCTCTCCAAAGAACTCACACCATGACTGCTTGAAACAGACACAAAATAAGCTCCTTGCGATGACCTGGTTTGACTCTGCTCGGTCTGTGGAACCCTGCACGTGTGCATTAGTTTTGCTCAGTTTTTGGCTGTGGCTGATAAAGTAGAGTCTATCTTTCACCCAAAGGCTTGATGAACTCACTTAACCTCTTTGTGTTTCCATAAAATAATCTTCATGTCTGCTCACTTTATCTTTATATAGTAAACATGGATTTTTCATGAATATTTTACTTAGTTTCTCACCCTTTCAAAATGCATCAGCCTGGATCTAGGGTGAATTTTAGCAGCCTTTTGGAATAAGATTTACTTTCTTAAAAAATTTTTTTTTGAAATGGACTTCTTTCATGATATACTGAACAAAAACAAAAAAAATAGTAATAAAGAGGTACTGTGATCAGTGACTCACTAAGCTTTTCACTACTAACTCTTCATTATATTTCTTTTCGGTTACATTTCTGCCTTTGAACACTAGATGGGACTAAGGTATGACTAGTACAGCAATAGCAGAAAGGAGTTCACAGCCTTCCAACTTCTGAATGAAGTATCTGTGTATTGAGAAGATAGAAGTAAAGTAGATAAAAATAGGGGCATTTTTATCTTCTCTATTGAGATGGCTTTGTTTTTATTTTAAATAGTGACTTTGAGGAATATTTAAGTATTATTAAAACCTTATTTTATGATTGAGGTAGTATAAGAATGAATAGCCATAATATGTCATATTATTTTCCTTACTTGTACATTTTACAGAAATCCAGTAACACCGAGAGTAATGTTTAATGTTCTTGCTTTAAAATAATCACCATGACTCTGACAGATAATTATAAAAGCTACTCCATAATTGTGTTAGATTGGAAATGGAAAATTAAATACATGTCGTATATTTATTTTTATTCTTGAAGAAGCTGTATATGAATTAACACTTTCCCTAAAATAAAGAAGTGCATCATTAGTAATTATCCATAAACCAAATTATTGTTTAGAAAAAATTAGGATAGCTAGAAATAGAGCTCCAGGACTCCATTTATACAATTGATAGCAATACATCTTAAGAAATGGTGTACTAAAATGTCTCTTATGAAAATACATACTGTAAGAAATGTAGCAATGACCATAGGAACTTGGCATGACCTAGTGGTACCTGGTTTCCTTTCATATTTCTAAAAGAATGTCATGCACACCTGTTACCCTGCTATACAGTATAAGGAAAAATAATAGTTCTGTAGAGGAGGAGGGTATGAGGTCACAAGTGACTAAGAGAAGAACAGAAGAAATCTTTAACTGTAAAGTTAAAGATGTTAAAGGTGTTTTCTGTTGAAGGTAGTGCTGAGAAAAGTCAGCAGTACTGATGGATACCTCAGGTTACAGTGTGTTATCCTGTAAGGCTTTCCCCTGCAGAAGGGCGGTTTGGAAGGTGGTGACAGTACATTAATCTCGTTCACTGAGTACCTTTCTTAGAAAGTTCTTTGTTCTTCTGTGTTCATTAGACTCTCTGCTCGCTAGAATCTCCAAGCACTGTTGTCCTCTTGCTGGTCCAGCTCTGCTCCCATCCACAGGGCTGCGTTGCTCCCTTGATCTCAGGACAGAGACCATAGACTTGGTCAGTGGACCAAGGCTGGGCGGGCCCCTTGGCTTCCGTAAACCACCTTTGCCCAAATGGAGTCCTTCCGACCACTAGGTTTCTGTGTTAATAGTTTTTCTAACAAAGCAGTGTTTCACAGTTAATCTTTAGAACACGCTGCGCCGAACAATTCACAACTAGTTTCTACAGTGTAATTTCAGTCTTTAGTGTGCTCATGCTGTATGTGTACTGTAAATCTCTAAGTAGTAGTGTATTATGTTTTTCTGAAATAAGTTTTGTATGACCCTGAGACACACATGTGCTCACACACACCACACAAACAGGTCTGATAAAAAATATGGTGGACATTCAAATTCTAAAACATTTATTATAGTAAAAGGCACATTGCCATTAATCTTCCCCCACACTTTAGACACCTATCCCATTATTCTTGCCACTTTTGGAGCACTTCTGGAAGTCTTTTTCGTCACGTCTTGTTAGTTGCACCGTTGTGGCTGTGTCGATGTCCTGATCGATCGATCCAAAACCTTTAGATTGGTCATGGTCATTTTGACTTTTGGGAGGAGCCAGAGGATCCACTGTGCCTGACCCCGTGAACAAGGTGGACGAGCACCCAGCTTGATGTTTCAGTGACCCTGCCTCTTTCTCGGCTGGCTCATGGCAGCAGTAGTCCCGACATTTTTGCTCACACCTTGTAAAGACACTCAGGAAAGAGGACTTTCAGAACTGCTTCAGAGAGTGGCAGGAATATGGGATGAGTGTTTCAAGCAAGAGGGAGTATTTTCCTGGGGATTAATGGCAGTGTATCTTTTACTGAAATAGATTTTTTAAATTTAAAATTCACCGTTTATTTTGATCACACCTCTAATCACTTCTTCACTTTTTAAAAAGATACTGTGATTTATTTACCTGCTTGTGTGTTTGGTAATGCTATTATAACTACTTGCAAGGACAGACTCCATCTCCTCACATTGTATTTGCCTGGTAAAACCCCAAATTGCTTCCTGGAGCAATTGTGGAAGTCCCATATTAAATCTATCAGCAAATCCTCTTGGCTCTATCTTTTTTTTTTTCCTCTTTAAGTTCTTTTATTGGTACATTTTAGGTATACAGTACATTTGCACTTATCATTGTATACTTGTACCTTTATATGATGCATCTTGGTTCTTATTTTTTCCCCATTCCCCTACCCTCCCTTCAACTCCTCCACCCCTCTCTATTTACAAAGGCTTTGTTTCCAATTTTTCCTCTTCTCATATTTTTTCCTTTCCCTTCTTTCCTTTCCCCTACCCCTCCCGCTTCCCCTACCCCTTTGGATCTCTTCTTCCTATTTCGCATTATCAATTACTCATTTCAATCCTTATTTACACTTTAAGTTTCTCACACCAGAGAAACTGTTTGGTATTTACGCATGTGAGTCCTATTTTTTTCACTTAAAAGTATGCCCTCAATCTGCATCCATTTAGCTATAAATGTCTCTAGTTTCTCATTCTTTGTGGCTGAGTAGCACTTCATTTTATAAAAGCAAAACAAAACACATCTTCTTTATCCAGTCTCCAGTTGATGGGTAATTGGGCTGTTTCTAAGCTTTAGCTATTACAAACTGTGCAGCTATAAATATGGGTGTGCATATATCTCTGTGCTATGATTCTTTTAATTCTTCTGGGAAGATACCAAGCAGAGGAATAGCTGGGTCAAATGGGGCCTAATCCTAGTTCTTTGAGGTATCTCCATATTGATTTCCACAGTGGTTGCACCAGTCTACACTCCCACCAACAATGGAGAAGGGTTCCTCTCTCCCCACAACCCTGCCAACATTTGTTATTGGTTGATTTCTTGATAGCAGCCATTCTTTCTGGGGTGAGGTGGAATCTCAGTGTTTTCATCTGCATCTCTCAAATGACCAGTGATGTTGAGCATTTTTTTCATATGTTTATTTGCTGCTTTTCCGTCATTGTCTGAGAAATCTCTGTTCATTTCAGATGCCCATTTTTGAAATGGGTCTTTTAAATTTGAGGGGTCTGATTTTTTTCAGTTCTTTATATATTCTAGATAGTAGTCCTTTGTCTGAGGAACAACTGCTAAAAAATTTTTCCCACATTGTAGGTTGTCTCTTAGCTCTTTTAGTGGTTTCTTTTGAAATGAAGAAACTTTTTAATAAGATGAGATCCCAGTTGTTGATTCTTTGTGCTAGTTCCTGTGCTACTGAGGTTTTGTTCATAAAGTCTTTTCCTATGCCAACGTCTTCAAGAGTTCTACTTAAAACTTATCTTCCAGCAAGTTTAGTGTTTCTCTTTTAATATTTAGATCTTTAATCCATTTTTATTTTGGTTTAGTGCATGGTGATATGAGTCTAGTTTTAATCTTTGGCACGTTGAAATCCAGTTTTCCCAACAGCATTTATTAAAGAGGCTATCTTTCCTCCTGTGAGGGTAGTTGGCTCCTTTGTTGAAGATGAGGTGGCTGAGTATGTCTGGAGTTGTTTCTGCATCTTCTAATCTGTTCCACTGATCCTCAGGTCTGTTACTTTGCCAATACTATGCTGTTCTTATCACAGTGGCTTTGTAGTATAGTTTCAAGCTGGAGATTGTGATACCCCCTGCCATGTCTCTGTTGCCTAGAATTGCTTTTGCTATTCTAGGTCTCTTCTTGTTGCAAATGAATTTTTGGATTGTTTTCTCTAGTTCTGTGAAATATACTGTTGGGATTTCAGTTGGGATAGCATTAAATCTATATAGCAGTTTTGGAAGTATGGCCATTTTCACTATATTGGTTCTTCCTACCCAGGAACACAGGATGCCTTTCCATTTCCTTATATCCTCTTCAATCTCTTTTTTCAGAGTGCTGTAGTTTTCAATGTAGGGGTCTTTTGCTTCCTCCATTAGATTGATTCCTAGATATTTCATTTTTGGGGATCTTATTGTGAAAGGGATTGTTTCCCTAATTTCTCTCTCAGTGAGTCTGTTATTTATTTACAAGAAGGCCATTGATTTTTGAGTGTTGACCTTGTATCCAGCTACTCTACTGAATCTGTCAATTAAGTCTAAAAGTCTTTTGGCAGAGTTTTTTTGATCTTCTATGCAGAGTATCATATCATCAGCAAATAATGACAGTTTAACTTCTTCCTTTCCTATCTTTATTCCTTTTATTTTTCTCTTTTCTAGTTGCTGTGGCTTATGTTTCCAGAACTATACTGAACAGGCGCGGTGATAGTGGACATCCTTGTCTTGTTCCTAATTTTAGCGTGAACGTTTTCGGTTTTTGACCATTTAGTATGATATTGGCAGTTGGTTTTTCATAGATAGCCTTTATCAGGTTGAGATAAAGACCATCTATTCCAATTTTCTGTAGGGTTTTTATCATGAATGGGTGCTGGTTCTTGGCTCTTTCAAATGCATACCTAAAACATGACCACTTCTTACTTTCTTCACTGCCACCCTTGTGATTGAGGCCACCATGACTGACCCTTGCCATAGCTTTTGACCACCTCCTCTCTTGCCACCTGTGTGGATTACTTTCCTCACAGCAGCCAGAATAATGAAAATACAGGTATGAGTAAGCTACTACTGTGCCTAAAACCCTCCATAGTCATGTTCTAGTTTGCTCTGAATAAGATCCCAAACCTCAGTGTAGCCTGTGTCTGACATCATTTCCTGTCTGTCATCATTTATGGTCGGCCGTGCTTCCACCAGACTCTTCCTTCCTGTTCCTGATACAGTCCTGCCAGGTTCCCGCTCCATGACCTTGTGCTTGCTGTCATCTATGCCCTAATTGCATTCCTGTCTTTGTGTGGCTCCCTTCTCTCTTTCTTCAAATCCTTCAAATTTTTCCTCAAAACATTGCATTAAGAAGCTGACTTGACCAGGCTCCCTGAGATGCACTCTTGAGTTTACACGGTCTGCTCCTTCACTTCGTTTGCTTAGTGCTGTGTCACCGAGGCATGTTATACCCAGGTGTTCTAAGTGTAATCTAAAGGTGACTGCCATGTATAAGGCTCTGGAATATCCTCTCATTTTGGTATCTGCAGGGGTCCCAGACCCAGTCCCTTCAGGTACAGAGGGACAACTGTATTTTATTTGTTGTTTACTTCCTGTCTCTTCTGACTATAGTGTAAGTGCCACAAAAGCAGGAGTTTCGCATTTGCTTTATTCGCTGCAGTTTGCTCAGGCTCTGTTCCTGGCACCTCATCCCCACCTCAGTATTTGGATGAACAAGTAAGCAAATGAGTGGAGAAACCTGTCACATGTGGGGATGAGAAACATGCAGAGCAGTTATGGTTAGAGCAGGGAATCAGAAGTACCAAGTTTGAATGTTAGCAAAAGGTTCAGGAAACATCTGCATTTAGCTGTAGTGATGGTAATAGAGAGGAGAAGAGAGATGGAGGGAGAAGGAAGAAATCGTTATTTTAATAGCTGGTCTCTGCCATTGTGATGGATAATAGAAGTGGCATATTGTTGGTCTCTGGGAGTGACTGAGCCTCATGGGTTTGCGGGTGTGCCTGTAGAGATAGTGAAATAATTTTATCTTGCCAGTGTGCAGTCTATTTTTCCCTATGGTGGTTATGAATGAAAATTCTGGATTTTAATGATATAATCTTTGTACTTCTGCTATATTTGAAGTTTAGAATATAAATAATATTTGCAGGGGGAAGAAAATTATATGATGTCAAATCCATCAGATATTTATCTACTGAAATGCTACTTGGCCTTAGTGTATTGGAAAAGTGAAAGGTCCTTTGGTTTAGCAACTTTTGGCAAATTAGGTAGATTGTAACAAACAACCGTGTAAGGTGTTCATGATCTCTAATGTGCTGTTTTAAAAAACCACTTGTACTCGTGTTTGTGAGCTCATCTAATAACTACCTCATTTTCCTTTATGTAACCCGCAGGTGTGAAGCATCTAGCCCACACATTCATCCAGTCGGTTGGTGTAAAGATCACAGAAGAACCCTCATTACTCCACCAGGTTTGTGTTTATTATGCATCTGATATTCTTCATGGACTTCAGGGGCCAGTAGGCCCTTTCTGTACAGGGCCACATAGTATATATTTTAGGTTTTGTATGCTCTACAACCTCTCTGACAACTGCTCAACTTGGGCGTAGTACAAAGGCAGCGGTAGGCAGTTCATGAACTGTGTGGTTGCACTACATCAACGCTTTCTTTTTTTTTTTTTTTTTTTTTTCAACGCTTTCTTTACAAAAGTATGCAGCTGGCCACAGCTGTGTGCTTCCTGACCTTCAAGTATGTTGAGCACTGGCTTAGTGTATAGCAGAGTCTCAAATTTTGGTCTTCTTTGGAAAAATAAGCTCAATTTAAAAATATTTTTCCTTTCTCAACTTGAAATTTCCTTTTAAGACTTTATATCAGCATATATCTAAAGATGTTGCCTAACTGCAGATGTGAATTACCTAGTCCAGGGCAGGTCCCGGAATGTGGGTCTGGGGGACGCAGCAAGGCGGACAGACCGTGCCCTCCCTACGAGGGTCAGGTCTGGTGGAAAGCACAATGCTCACATTTAAATGAGAACATGAAATTCAGACGGTTTTAGTCGAGGGCTCACACATCGGCTTCTTTCTTCTGTTGCGATTCTTGGTTCCAAGGTAGATTTTGCAGCCATATGCCAATGGTACCTGTCTTGTGCCGGTGGCTCTGCTCTGAGGTCTGGGGGCCTGTGGCTGTGTGCCTCTGGCCTTAGAGGCTTCTCATCGTCTTCACTTTCTCAGTGACAGAGCAGTGCTACTGTTGATTAATAGCATCCTCGTTTTATGTCCTTTTGAGTTTGTCATCTTGTGCTAAAGAACAGATTCCACAGCTTCGTCATAATCAAGACACCTCTTTGAGTGTGTGAATGCTGAAGGCGTCGTGGCTCCTCCCAGTAGGAGAAGGCAGGGCCAGCAGCTCAGACTGCCTCACTGCACAGGCCGGCAGATGCTGCCCTGAGCACAGCAGGCGCCCTGGATCCTGGGGAAGGGTGATCTTCGGTTTCCTAAGATCAGCTGCGGGTGCAGCCTGCAGCGGTTAAGGGGGTGGGGGGGGGGGCAGCTTGGAGCTGAATGTTAGTTTCATTCTGCTCTTGACAGCCGCTTGCATCTCTAGCCTGGTCACCTGTTCCTCCATACAGCATCTCCCTTGGGTCTTTTCTCACTCGGGTCCAGCAAGCCTAGCCCCTCCCACTGTCTGAATTTTCTCCTGAGTTGAAGGGAGGAAAGGAAAGCCTCTGCCCTGAATTCCAGAGCTGATTTGAAGAAAGCAAGATACTAATGGTGTGACTATGCTGTATCTCATTTCAGAACCATTAACTAGTTTTAACATCCGTTGATATTTCTAATATGAGTTATTATTTTCACTGTTGCTAGATGGTAATTTTTCAGCAGGAATCACTGTGTTTCTCCTTACTCTTTATACATAATTAGTTACTACTTTTCTGCAAATTAATTTCCAAATGCACTATCTGGAAGATTTCTTAAGCTTGGCCTCCTGTGTCCTGTGGGTTATAGAATATTAGCGACCGGCGATTGTGTAGTTGATCCTCTGTCACTGTCACCATCTAAACTACCCTGAGGATTCTTGGGGTTTCCTGGTTGGATATAAATCCTTCCCTTCTGCAGTACTGTTCTGGGTCGTAGTCAGAGATCTGGTGGGTAAACCTGAGCCTGGGAATACCAGTCCCTGACCACGAGCCCAGGGAGCGATCGGGGATGGCACTGCTGCTGGCTTCTTATGTGAGGCTGAACCAAGTCATCTGTCTCCTTTTAGTGACTGTTATATTCAGCAAAAGAGAAATAACAGCTTTGGGCAAGTTTTTAAAATATCACAATTTCATGTGAAAAATTATACCAAAGGTCCAACAGTGCGAATGTTCTTGAAACCACCGAACGGTATACCTAAGAATGGTTACAATGGTGACTTTTATGTTCCATGCGGTATCACAATGTAAAAATGTAACAACAGCAGAAATCCGTCAGATTATGAAAATGGTTTACTGGACATGTGCTGATGTTGCTCTTTCTCTGCCTCCTGACAAAAGACACACTCTTCAGTCCCCTCGCTGAGTCCCTGCCCTCCTCCCTGAAGAGCCCGTCCTGGCCACCCAGTTCCCCTCAGCACCCCGTTGTCTCATGGGTCTGGCCGCCCCTTGACGAGCCCTGTTGGCCTTCCATTGGCAGTTTCTGTACACAAGCCTCCTTTTCCTTTTCTTCAGGTTTTGTTCTGTATTAGCACATGTTTGCACTACGCAGGGACCCCATTCCTCATGGAGAGTTAGAACGTATCCATACCGCGTCCGCTTCCTTTCCCTCTTCCATTTCTTGACCCCTTTCCCATTTGAAAAAAGCTCTCCCTACCTCCTCTTATCTAGCTTTTATCTGCTCTTTATTTATGCTTTGGGCTTCTCATATAAGAGAGACCATATCTCAGCTTGTGTGTCTGACTTATTTCACTTACCATTACGGTCTGCAGTGCACCTGTTTTCTTACAAATGACTCAGGTTTATCCTTCTGTGTGGCATAGCAGTGCTCCATGGTATGCAACCACCATGTTTTCCTTATCCATTCATCTGCGATAGACACACAGGCTGCTTCCAGGAATTAGCTCCTGTGAATTGTGCTCCATCTCTGTTGTTCTCGTTCTAAAATTAAACTCTTCATCTCTAAAATTACTTTTATTTTGAACTGTCTAAGTTATACATTCCTACATGCTTGTTTTTAAATTTAGAGTGAAAAACAGAAATAACCACAATTATCTCTCTTTGTAGTTAGTTTGTCATTAGCCTTCTTCTATTTAAGTGCACATGCCTGCATACCCCTCAATTTCATTTGATAGACTATTCTGACTTAAGTTACTTGAATTGTGCAAGATATGTTCCTTAAAAACATGCTGTAAAGTGTTTTGTAAAATACAGAGATAGGCTTGCATATTTACTTTGTTATGAAAAAACAAAATTTCGTAACAAAATAATAAGAGAGTAACAATAGTCAATGCACTGTGTGTCATTATCTTCGAAGAAGTCACTCAGAAAGCAAAAAGATTCCTACAAAGAAGAAAGGTACTTTTCAAACATTTTCCTTTGGAAGAGTTTCAAATGTAGAAAAGTAGCAAGAATGGCACAGAATCCGTCTATACCCTTGACCCAGAAGTGCACTCAGCTAGTCAGTTGAACCGACGCTGTGCTCTGCAACAGAAGGTCGGACGTCGAGCTCCACTGCGGCCCTTCTCGCCTCCCTCATTCAGGCTCTCCTTGCCTTTCTTACCCACGTCAGTCTGTTGGAGGGTCACAGTGTCATGTGTGGAATGTTACTGTGAATAAGCTTGCTGTTTCCTCCTTGTCAGGACCGGGCTACACATTTCGGGCAGGAGAATCACAGAAATGATACGGCGCTGTCTTTGCCTCCTAGTTTTAGCACATGTTGATATTTCTAGATAAGTGGTAATTTTTTATTGTGAATCATACCATTTATTATTAGTCTTTGTACATAATTAGTAATATTATTCTGCAAAGAACAGCTTTCTCATTTATTGCATTTATTTATACCAGTGTGGACCCATAGATTACTATTTTTAACAAAGAATTATAATCCTTGAGTGGCACTATTTATTTTCTTCTCTTTTTTTTTTTGTACTGGGGATCGAACTCAGGACCTTGAGCTTGCAAGGCAGACACTGGAACCACTGAGCTAAATCCCCAGCCTGGCACTATTTATTCTCCTGTCATATTTTGTGACAGCTTAGCTAGTGAGAGCCTCTGTCCTTTGATGTGTTCTTACCATTTTTGGAGAACTTCTTACTTTCCAGCACAGCTGACTGATGAACATGCCTTGACTCATCCCTGCAGTAGCAGTTTCTCCACGGATCCGAAGTTCTTTTCAGTAGAGAATGATACTCGGAAACCTGTGTCTGGTTGCTGGTGTGCTTATTGCTCCTGGCACGTAACTTCCTCTCCGTGGACGGAGATGTGTAATGTAAATGTGTACACAAATGTGTGCCTGTTTCTGCATCTGTGTATATTGAAAACTGCGGATCGATGCCATTAGCTCTGATTCAAATCCAGCACTCTTGGCTTCGTTGCTAGTTTTCTTCTTTCCATACCCCTTTCTTGTACTTCTCAACCAGGGAGAAGCTGAGCTTCTGGTATCTCTTGCATACTTGGATATTTTCTCAGTCCCCTTGATGTGGCTAACTTCCACCCTCCTGGGCCACTTTAATTCCTGCTTGTGCCCACCTAATGGATTTTGTGCACTGGAGGAAACAAAAGGCAGCAGGAGAAAGGAAAGGATAGTTATTTTTATACATTCTATTAATAATGTCTTATGATTTGGGTGTATTTCTTTGTTCAACCTAACAATATGAAGAGATATCTAGAGTAGTTTATATATTTAGATACACATACACACACACACACACCATTAGTATTCTTTTTAATAAATGCTTTTTATTTCACATGCACTTTATTTTTTGCATATAAGGATCATGTAACTTGTTTTTGTATTTTCATGTGCAAAAACAACTGTGCGTTGTGTTTTTACACCCATATGGGATTGTCATAAATTAATAGAAATAGAACAGCTAGATTCAAGGCATTTATGTGTTTTCTAATATTTTCCCTATGTAAATTATTTATATAATTTTTGTAGGGCAGTTTATTACTCTTATTATCATTTTGGTTAAATCTCATAGGATTCATATTTTTCTTTGTTTCTTAGGTTATCCAAATGTGAAGCATTTTTCTTGGGATAAATACTTAGAAGAAACCAATTCTTTACCTGCTCCTGCAAGAGCGTTCAAAGTGGTGAGTTAACACTCTCGTGTCTTGTACTACCTGATTAATTTGCGTTCATGCTGTCATCTGTTCACTGAAATTTAAGAACCAAAAAAGATGATACTGGTAAACCAAAAAAGGAAAGAGAAGGAAACCGAAGACCAAAGGAGAAGTTTTTAAATTTTACAATTTTTTAAAGTAAAACTGTTGACTAGGATTGTTGACATATAAAAAAAAATTTTTTCTTTTTAGACTTTAAAATCTTCCTCAAAAATAATCCTGTGTAAGACTGTGTGGGGAGAATGGTTGAAAAATTACAGCAAACTTGTTTTTCTAGATAGATATTTTTAAGATCAAACTGGATGGAAAAATGTTCTCAAAAAAAAATTACATTAGTAATTCCTTTGAATTTGTTTGTGCCAAGTTGAGATACTGTTTTGTATTTTATTGCTACAGATCGGCATTTTTTTCTAAAGTGAGGTTATCTGCTTTTATTATAGTACTGTATCTCAGAACCCCAAGGTCATTACTTCTTGCACATGACTTACTAAGATGCGAGGTAAACCTCATTTCTGTGCAAGAGAAGAATAATAAATGAAATGCATTTTGTTGTTTTTTCATCTCAAATAACTTGCTTAACATTTGTATTTTATCACAAATCTGAAGGAAAAATATCATTAAATAAAATTTAAAAAGTAGCATAGTCTTATGTTCTTTAAATGATACTTTTATGTATAAACTTCTAGGATTTTTAATGACAGAATTAATTAGCAGTTATGAGTGCAAATATAGAGAGAAGAACATGAGCGATTTGAATGGCCGGGGACGTAGCTCCCCATGGTAGAACACTTGCCTAGCATATGAGCCCCTGGCTTCATCCCTGGCACCGCAAAAAAAGAACTGTAAAGAGTAAAAGCGTATTACATGAAGACACACACCATCCAAGAATTTGTATGACTTCATCTGATAGTTTGGAACTTTTAAGACTAATGTTTAGAGTTCTTCGCATATTTATGAATTTTTATCTACCTTTGAGTCTAACATAGTGCAGAGTTTATTTTTTTAACCTTGCCTTAAGCCATATAAAATTACATCAGAATCAATTTACATATCTACTATTATATCAGAGAGAAAATTAAGATTTCTCTCATCTGACCTTTTAGATGACTTGCATTGATTGTTCCATATCATTTACATAATTTTGATTTTCTTTCCTTTTTTTCAGGCAGGGTCTTGCTATACAGTTCAGGCTGGCCTTGAACTCACTATGTAGCCCAGGCTGGACTCAAACTCTCAGCCAACCTCCTGCCTCAGCCTCCCGAGCGCTGGGATTACAAACGTGCACCACCATGCCTAGCTTTGCTTACACAGTTTTCACACTTAATGTTTAGAGCAGCGCTTTCATTGCACTCATTTTCCGGAAGAGGGACCGGGAGGTAGAAACTATAACTAATCTGTGTAACCCCTTACGGGGCTATCACCTTGCCTTCCCCCGCCTGTAAGTTTTTCAGAGGTTTATGGTTTTCTTCTGAGCATGGATCTGTAGGGGTTGTGGATCCCTTTTTCCCACTCCTGTCTTGTAAGAGCTACTCCATCTTACTAAGTTTCTTTTCTGAAGTTATCTTCTGCTTTTTGCCCTCAGTACTTACAGATCTTGGTGCGTTGTTTCAGCCACTCTTGTTTTTCATTTTCTTTTAAAAATAAAGTTATTGCTTGTGGATTTTTGCTAAGACTGCTCCGACCAATGAGAAAATTGTTTGGCCTCCCCTGTAGCTAAGGAAATAACCACAGTGTGTGTGCTTCAACCCCTCTTTTCACTCCTCAGCTCAGCACTCAAGCTGTCTTTCCTCTGTGTGTTGGGATTTTATTTTTCTGTTGGGGAAGTTGCTACCCAGAGCCACTCTGGGAATTTGAGAGTTTGAAAAGCTGGTTCCCTAAATAGCTCATCTGTTTCTATTCTGTGCAGCACCAGGTCCTCCTGTTTTCCTTCTAAGTCTGACTGTGAAATTTTTCTCTAATGGCAGAAACCTCCACATGGTTTCCAGAAAAAGATGAAGCTGGAAGTTGTCGATAAAAGGAACCCCATGTTTATTAGGGTCGCAACTGTTGCAGACACGGACGATCACAGAATAAAAGTAAGTGTCTTGGTTGGGGTTTGGTTTTGGCTTCTGTTAAAGTCGTCTTGAATGGAAACTTCAGTAGATATTTAACTTATAAAGTCCTGGAATTAAATTAATAAAACTATAGGAATATATACAGTAAGCATTTGCGAGTCCTGTAGGTCAGTCATTCATTCAAGCTTCTTCCTTTAGATGCTTAGGATGTTTTTTCTTCATTCTATTCCAGTCCAGTCCTGTCCTGTCTATTCCATTCCATTCTTTTCATCTATCTTTCTCCATACACTGTGGTGCTAGGGATTGAATCCAGGGATTTGGTACTGTACTGAGCTATATCCCTAGCCTCCTCATCTTTGTTGTTGTTCTTGTTATTGTTACTTTTTATTTTGATAACGGATACTAAGTTGCCCAGACTGGGCTCAAACGTGTGGTCCTCCTGCCTCCACTTCCCAGAGTGCTGGGCTTATAGGCATGTGCCACCACACCGGGCTGCTTTCTCTTTAATTATGAGTGACTTTTAATATTTTGAATGTGTATTTTAAAAAATGAAGTAGACACAGCACATTAAGGTAATTCTGTGTTCAGAAGGAAATATATACTCCATTCTCCTACATTGTGCACTTTTTTTAAAAAAAAAAAAAAAAAGGTTAATTTTTTGTGAGATGCGTTAGGTAGTTTTTTCAGAAGAATATCCAGTCTTTTAATATAAGGAAAGCAAAGATAGTTTAATAAGTACAATCATATTTTTATTAGAGTTGGATTAATAAAATCAGGTACCTCTCAGGAAGTAAGCCACCACTCAGGACGCAGGATTCGGTTTGTTGTATCCAGGCCGGGCCAGCGAATGTGGAGATTCTGGTCAGGCCTGAGGCCTTATCTACTGCTGCCTTCCACGTTTGCTTCTCTCTCAGGCCAGAATGCTGTCTGGTTGCTTACCACCAAGGACTGTTTACCCTTAGCATTATTCGTTAGGAATGATGGTAATTGTAGTCCCGCAAGACCTTCCTCCTACATGGCCTTGTACAGGGCGGCAGCTCTGTTACCTGCCACTTGCTGTCACTGTAGTGTGGGAAATAGGCTGGCGTCACTTTGAGACAGACTCAAAGATTAAATAAATGACTTCATTCTGAAGCTACAAGCAGTGGCACTGGCAGAAGACCTGAGTCTCAGTTCTACACTGTGGGAATTTAGATGTATACCTATTTTAAAATTTAATAGGACACACATGTATAAATACCGAATAGTTAGTTTCTCTGGTGTGAGAAACTGAAAAGTGTAAATAAGGACTAAATGTATAATAGGTCATGTGAAATAGGAAGAAAAGGGGCAAAGGGGAAGGAAGTGGG